>JACCIC010000042.1:3292500-3370000 GCA_018907035.1 Sycobia sp. Sy_11
AAACTTTGCAATAGTGTTGAATATACGCAAATAATTTTAATTAACTAAAATTTTCAATAATTATTGTTTATATATATTATTTAATGCAATTACCGCTCAATTGGGAAAAAATGCACATCTCCTAAGTAAATAAAAATTATTTTACGGCGATGTAATTTGTATTGTTAATATAATAGACACGCATAAGAATGATGGTGGCAGCAGCATAAATATAGATCGTCTTAAAAAGACTTTAATACAGTTGTCTGTAACTCACGAAAGCAATGTAGTGATACTGACTATAATCACTGTTAACATACTATTCGATAACGTAGAGAAATCCGTTTGGCACGATGAAAAATTCGACATACTCCGTCTATACAAGGGCGCTGAACTGATGCGCAAGGTGTGATCGCAAATACTTCGCGGTCTCACAATCGGCATACATAGGCAAAAAACGAACAAAAAATTCTCACCGCTACGAACACTGGAATTCTCAATTTTCACGCAGGCACAATGTGCGTACACGCGACACGCGAGCACGAATCGCTCGGCGTCAACCTCTCGCGAGCTTCCTCATCGATCGGCTTCGCGCGCTTCGGCCGCTCCGCGAGCGCCGGATTCGACGGCGTCGCGCGTTATTAATGAAAATTTAATAAGCCCCACTCGGACACGCCCATAAAGCTGCCGCCGCGCAATTAATAAGATCGGGCGAAGCAGCGGGGCGAGCGGACGGCTCGGAGGAAGGTGCACCGGGCCAATAAAAATCATAGAAAATATTACCGTAGCTCGACGGTAAACAACGACCGCACTGCCGCTCACCCCCCCCCCCCTTCGCCGCGGTCCCCGCTGCATTTACCGAGGGTACACACACGCGGGGCCGCGCGCGTTATTAAGAATAATTCATTAGCGAGGAGAGATTTCGGGGGCGAGAACGGGGCGGGGTGGGGTGCTTGGGGGAGGGGGAGGGGGTGGTGGCGGTAGCGGCGCACGGTGAGGGCGAGACGTCGCAGGTGCGCGAGCCGAGGCGCCGCGGCGGCGCGCATGCCCGGGGCCCTTTTTAAATTTACGAGCGCCGAGACTCGGGCGCAATTTCCGCGCTCCGCGGGCGGGCGGTGAGGGGGGGGTGGGTGACGAGGGTGGGGTTAATAACTGGGCGACCACCTCCCGTTTTACGAGGCCTCCAACCGGCGTGTACACGGGGATTATCGCGGGCTTAACAATGGGACACTGTATATATATATATATATATATATATATATATATCTAAAGCCAAGGGCCCCCCGCCCCTCCCCCATCCAACTCTACGACCCCCCCATTCTCGAAGCGGAGAAGCGGCGAAGCTGCGTTGAACCCCAAGCTACTTCGATATTGCCATCGGTGCCTATCGAAAACTGATTTCTCAGTTTTCTTTTCTTTTCGGGCGTGATGTAAGTTCGATGTACGCTGAGAATACGCGTCCCGTCAAGCGACACTGGCGCTCAAGTTGAAAAGTTGTGCAAGTTTTCGTTCTCATGGGAGAGATAGAAATTACGCCGAGACGGTGCCTATGTCGAATGAATTCTCAGCCAGAATGCATCGACTGTTTGTATGGACTACACTATATAGGATTTGGAGTGGAAATATGCCGTTAGAATTGGGACTCACTACTTAACAGCTGTTTGGAGTGGGTTGATAGACTAAATAATGATTTCGGTACATTTAAATATTGGAAATTTTTCATAGATTATTTTACCATAATTATTCTGCCTCTGCTTTAGGAGTGATTCGTATCCAGGCTTGACTTACCTACGACAAAAAAATATTCTAATTATCATTCAGACAAATAAAAATACTTTAAGAGCTAAGAGATAATGTTGGATTACACAGAGAATATAGAGTTTTCAAATTCATAATATGAATAATAATAATTTGCTTTCAAATTGATTCCTCTTTTTAATCAAATATATTAATAATATTTAATCGATTTAATTTCAAATTTATTGAGAAATTCAGACCTTCCTCGATTGTACGCGATGAAAAATTCAACGAGGACAAAGCGAACGAGCACCGCTCGCGCTATTCGCGATCCCCTCAACCATTTCACGCGCGCTCTACGAAGCCGCGCGCCAGAGACACCGCGTGGCACGGTGCGGCGCGGTAGGGGGGCGGGCCCCAGACTAGCGTCTTGCACGCGTCGCGAATCGCGCGCTAACGAGCCGGGGCCGGGCCGACGGGCGTTTTAATTGCGCCGAGCGCTACGAATACGCGAAGCGTCGCGTGGAGACGAGAGCCCGTTGGACAATTTCTCGTTCATCGGGTGAAGGAGTTTCTTAACCCCCCCCTCCCGTCTCCGACCTTTCGCTTAAGATCAAAAAGTGCAATGGAGCACACGAGGCCGTCGTCTTAGGAATGTATCGCAGTCTTACGAAAATGGTCCTAGGACCTTTCGAATGTGACACGCAAAATTTTCGATTGATGGGATATTTTGAATTTTATAGGCATTTTAATTTATCACAGGTGGTTATAGATACAAGAAAAGTTTCACTATTTTCTCGACTTCCTTAAACAAAAAATTAGATTAACTTTGATCCTTGCTTTGACCTAATTTCTGCAATGATCAAGAAATATCTTAGAGATAAAGATATCTTTTATAATATTCAACGAGAGCATACGAGAAGTGAGTAGCCAAACCTGGCTAAACAATCATTCCGTACATTCTATTTCAACAGAGAACACACTGTGCTTATTGGATCTTGTACGAAACAATCAGTTCTGGACAATTTACAAAGCATTGCCAACTTTGTTGTACTGTGTCTTTCAGCTTCGGAACACAAATACGTGTTTGTTACACTTACGTTTTAGCAAAGTAGTTTATTGTATTAAAAAACAATAAGAACTAAGCATCCATATGAATATATACATAGTTAATTTGTTTTCGTAGAAAAAAAATTATTTACTATCATTCATTAATGTTTTTCGATGAATAAATCATCAGTCTTTCGTTTTACTAGATTGATGCTCAGTAAAGTCATATCTAAAATCATGAACAATACCAATCAGAATATGTATTAAAAATATGAAAAAAACCTATTGATATTTTAGCCTAAACTGCACCGTCTCTACATTATTGTTTAAAAAAAAGTAGTTGTCGAGCAGCGAAATCGGGACTTTTTACATTTGATCCGCCTAGTCGTTGTCTTCAACTGTGATCCATACTTAATCGAGACAAATTCCTCTCGTATAGCCATCGAACCGTTCGCCCCACGAGAACCAACATATTTGGTCAACCTATGAATGTATTATTGTGTGGTGAAGAGCCTCGTGAGTACAAAGCGTGCACTCACGTATTATCGACTATATTTTAATAAAAATCATAAAGCGTGTTTGTCTTCAAGAGTGGGGAGAGTGGTGGGGACGTCTTCCACGGAGCGAGTCTAAGATGCGTATATTCGCACCCACGTGTGGGGGCCTGGTATTTATATATATATACACATAAATACCGGGACATCACTTCCAAATTAGACTCTTGGCGACCGCGGTCGCCTACAAAAATAAGAGTTCGCGCGTCGACGCGTGATATCTCTGGCCTCTTCTTCTTTACCCTCGCTCTTCCTCGTCCTCTAGCTGTCTCTTTTCTCGCCTCGTACTCGCATAGTATACGAAGCGATACTTTGCGCGCGCGCGTGTGTCGTGAAAACCGCGCAAGTCCCAAGTGACGAACTAATAAGTATAGAACACGGCATAATTTGATGCAACTACAAAGGTGCGTCGATCTTTGTTTTTTTTATTTAGTTTTTTGGTTTTATACGCAATCTTTAAGCTACGTCGCGGGTAACACCATAATCTGACATTTGCTTCGGCAAGGAGAGTAGACATTTTTAATGGTTGAACGTGTTTAGCTGGGACAATTCTTATAGAACAAAGTTCTATTCTTTACTGATCGTATAATATACAATGCCAAACTAATTATGTTCTTCAAAGAGATTATATTTACAATTTGGCGTAAGTAAATGCGCCCTGAACGTGATAATCCGATTGTAAAAGTTTAAGTAAAACGGAAAACTCTACATATAAGACACTGAGTGCCATTATCAATGAATGGAGGTTGTGGCTGCTAAGGGCTTGCCGAATATTATATAAAAGTACGGCGAAACGGTTAGTAAACATTCGGAATAGTTCTATCTAACTAACTAATACATATGTGTGCTTAGTTAAATTTAAACAAAATATACATTAAAAAAAAATATATATATATATATATATATATATATATATATACATATAAATGTGCATAAACGAAATTTTCTATGTGCATTTCAAGACCTTCTAATTTTGGCTTTCATGGAGGAAAATTCGTGAATCTATCTACCGACTGAAATTATCCTGGGCAAAAAGAAGTTTTGAAAGAGTTGAAGAGATTCATTTATTTATGGATGAACTTACAAAACTACAGGAAAAACTACTCAAGGAACTATCGTGTAACAATGCATCCCGTGATTATAATTTGATAATGAGGTGACAAATTCAATCAATAACGTGATTTTTCTAATTGAAATGAGAAGATATGTTTATTCATTACATATAAATATTTTTGCTTTAGATCGGATCGATTAATAATAAGCAGAATTTAAATAATGAAATTTAGGCGTAGCTTTAAAGTTTTTGGATATAATGTCATATGCGAGGTAATGCGATATATGAGAATGCTCATTAACCTTTTTCGTACTTAACGGGCTCCTTTAATTAATATTCGCGAGTTTATTAATAGCATTTTGCCAATCTGCCGAAAATTACCCTTTACATAGAAGAAGTTTCTCAGGTGGAGAAACGCAGGGACGTGTTTTCTCGCCCCGCCCTCCCACATTCGCGTACACTGGGACTATATTTGTTATTATAACGCGTAAACGTGTACATTAATTAAAGTACGATATTTGAACGGTCCTAAAGCAATCCTGTACAGCCTCTCTTACAAATCCTTTAAGTTTAACTATATTTTCGGCATTAATTAATTAACGCATATTATTATTCTAAAACTAGCCATATAATTATAGTTTATATACTTTTAGGAGGAACTCGATTGATGTTATACATTTCAAGAAGTCCATTTTGAATCGAAAATCTCTCAATTCAGCATCGTGAAAATCAGGGACGATTAATTGAATTAAGAACTCTTTGTTAGATTTACAAAACGATTGTTTCGAGTACAATGCGTTCCCGTGCTTCGAAATCTATGGGTCATAAATGGATTTTACACGAAACTACCAAGGGATGCGAATATAAAAACTACAAATATGTTTTTAATCCAAGGTAATTTTATCCGCGCATGTTGTAACGTTCGATGACAATGTTGAGCGCGATAAATGTCCAGATCAAAATTCTCTGATCTGGATGTAATTCCGCTTGGGGTGACTATCCAAGCTGGAATCGTAATTTCTTAGGATAATACCAAGACTTCTTCTTCCACGTTTCGTATTATAATCGCGCGAGCTTGTAATTATTAACATCTGCGAGATGTAATTTTCTCTGCACCAGAGTGACTGATGTAACCGTGTTTTTTTCGTTCGACCTATCTCTACGTCAACCTATGTAAGTAAATATCACGTTTACTATTATGAGAATGATTAGTAGTTTGTAGTAATAATGCTCGACGAAATCTTTTTGCATATTGCTATAAGTCCAACCCATAAGAAGCCCGAGGGAAGGCTTCAAAATCTCTTAGTTTAGACTTATTCGCCCGTACGATTTTCATTCTCCAGGATTCGAAGGAGAATCATTGTAGCCGCATAATAATCATTTGCGTACGCGCACATTGGACATTCTGTCCCGAACGAAATCTCGAATTTTCGAATTTAACAGTGTCCTTTAAAGTTTCGAATGGAATGTTCGACTGCACGATGAAGAAAATAATTGTCTCATTTACAAGAGAGCCCATAGAACATATATATATATATATATATATATATATATATATATATATATATATATATGATAAAGATGTAGAAGATATCATATAGAGACAACTTGAATGGGCCTCGTAAAATTTGCATATGCACGACATTCCCCGATCGCCGCCCGCGAAAGATTATTCATCGTGATTCCCGTAATTAAAAATGAACCATTCTATTTCGAGTTTCGGACGCGCGAATCCACGGTGGGCTCGGCGGCCGAAAGCCTCAAAAATATCAATCGTTCATTTCGAACGAACGAGGATCCAAAAACAATGGTGCTTGGAAATACCCGCTGTGGGTTTGCGCGTATATATATATATATATATATATATATATATATATATATACATACACACATACGTACACACATACATGCACACGAACACGAAGTAACCTCGTAAATTTCGTTTCCGTGGCGCTCGAAATAAATTTTCGCGGGGCGAGTGGAGAAGTAGGTGGGTGGGTGGGCCGGTGTGGCGTGCTAATAAACCGCCCGCATTGACCAACGAAAACCTCGTAAAATGCGCCTCAAAATCGTCCCTCCCAACCGACTCCCGGTAAGATATATAGCCGCTCGAGAGCTGCCGGGAAATTATTGAAAAAGCCCCGCTGAGCGCTGCGAAGAGGCGCACGAAACGCGCGCTTTACTTAACCGTAACGCTGGCAATGTTACACGAACGGGATCAATTCGGAGGTTGCAATTTCGTGGCTCTCCCTTGTTCTTTTGTTTTCCGTTTTCTTTTCACCGGGCAAGGTGGGCCATTGTGGAAAGTTTGAATTTTAGAAGTATAGAAAGGATTAGTTCACATTTCGTGAAAATTTACGAAGGTGCGTGTTTATTGAACGATACGCATAATAGATTAGTATAACCTACATCTATTTATCTGTGATGAAAAACTTGAAAATTTGTTCTTATAGCCTTTTTCTGTAGCCTAAGAGCTACTTATTATGTTTACAGAATTCGTTTTTATACGGATTATATCCGATTGTGAAAGTAAAATTCATTGATTCGCATATTCAGAGCAGAACATAAATGGAAAATTAATGCGGGTAGCAGCTGTCGTCAATACGAATTCGACAGTTACGTACATACATGCATGCATATATTCATATATAACCAAAAAAATCATGCTCGACAGACGGTCGTAAGAGTTTGCGGGTCTTGCGTCAACTGCGCTCGCGTTCGATTCGTAAAAATTCATTTTTACAGCCCTTTATGACGAAGGTAACTATTTTCATTGTTGTTACTTTTTTTTTTTTTGTTTTTACGTACACCGCGAACCCCATGAAATCCACTTTCACCGTCGGGAAACAGTCCGTAAAAATATGAATTATCCGGTTGTTACAGGAATACGGTAGCAAAAAAAAATTCGAAAAATCCGATTTTTGTCGGACTCGTTCGGTCTGTCGTAAACGAAGGAAAAAAAAATTATATGGATGGCATGACCCTATAGACCTGCTTTTTGTTTTCCAGGGGTTGTCTTTGACCCAGTACTCTGATTTGATTTTGATACGATCTTTTACTTATCCGACGGATGAATATACGTAAATTGAGCTGTACCCGTGACCCGTTTCATTTTCCGATATAATTTACGATGGATGCACCCTGAAATATCCACCTATGTTTGAATAACTCAGCCGATACCAGTGACTATATGGAATTTCTCTTTTACTGCAATAAGAGAATAATCTGTTAGTCGAAAAAACATATTTGCGGACCGAGAGTCTTGTATATATATATATCCATTTTACGCACATTTAATATAGAATAAATAGTTGCGGTGAATCGTGAACGCATATGCGATTCCTGAATTTGATTTTGTCGTACATGATATAGACATAGTAAAATATGAAGAAAGTGGAAAAGATCATTATCGGTGATGTGAACGAGCACGGAGACAAGTGCAGAGACACACATAGAGCGAGAGGGGGGAGGGAGAGAGAGAGACAGCGCAAACCATTCACGACAGCCGAATTCAGGGAGATAGGGAGGACTGGCGCGGCTTCTTTATGGTCGTAATAACGCGCTTGATGGGGGGGAGGGTGGAAGCTTGCGTCTTGTCCCTGTAAATTATTAAGTTCTTACACGTGCACTTATAAATTTAGTAATCTTTACGACCATATGTAGTAGTGATATATATATATATATATATATATATATATATATATATATATTTCTGAAAAAACGAACCGGATATTGGACGATCGCGGTAAAATATTTTTCGTCCATGGCCCTGATGACATCCTTTAGAGTTTTTGTACCGGGGCGAGTTGGGAATAAGTGAGTTTGAGAAGGCAGTCGCATATTAACCGTGGAACATCTCGACAGTGGTCTATACGTAGGAGGCAAATGCACGCGCACTCGCACGAACACTCGGACATACATACACATATACACGTACATATACACGCACGCACGTACGCAGACATACACACATACGGGCGGAAGCTCTCAGGAGGAGGCTCTCGATAGGGAGACAGAGGCGTTTATGGCGCAATTTCAACACGCTCGCTGAGCATCTCTCTCTCTCTCTCCCTCTGTCTCTCTCCTTACTTTAGTTTAATACAGCCGAAGTGCACGACTATAATGATTTTTATAGTTGTCATAACGAGTGCAGTATATAGTGTGCCTATATATTATATACCACGTACTCCTCGAAAACGTATCCCCGATCTTAGCACGCGCGCCCTCTGCATGATGGCAATATCGTTATGAAGCACGATTTCACAGCGGGCCCGAGTGAAATGGCGGCGGGGCGAAGGAGTCGCAGAAAATCCGTCCATGAATAATTAACGAGAAACCAATGCGACGTAGGGGAGAGCGAAACATGCCGAGGCTATGTATAGTGGATATCGTAGCGTATACGATGAGGCCCGATCAACAATGCAAATATGGCCGGCGTAGCAGTGGTTCGGAGATAGAGATAGGCATATAGATAGGTAGATAGATAGATAGATAGATAGACGGACAGATGTCGAGCGTAGGTTAAATAATGGAAAATTGGGGCGAAAAAGTGGACGAGGTCCGCTCTTGAAAATTCACGGAACGCCGCGCGCCTCCCGCACGGGCCGCCGAAATGGCCCCGTGATTGATCCTCGCCGAACAAACAGACGCAGAGAGAGAGAGAGAGAGAGAGAGAGAGAGAGAGAGAGAGAGACGTGTATGTGCTTGCACCGCCAGCGGACGATATAAATGCAATTGGTCAAATGTAAATAATGCAGAAATGCCGTGCGGGCGGATGTAGCATAAGGCGGCGGAGTACCGTGCTCCGAGCTGTTACTAGGACGAGGGCATTATTGAAATTCTACATATGTAAATAGGTTTTTTTGTAGCAAAAATTTTTTTCTCTCTTCGAATATATCATGCATTCGGTATTTCGAATGGGAATTGCGAGAATATTTTTAGATCCTATATTCCATTGTAATGGGGAGGCGTCGTGAAAGTTACAGAAATAAGTCATTGGAGCGAGTTAATCGCCCAAGCGCAAAATCACTATGAAATATTATTTATATTAATAAAGAGTAATTGCATTGATATTGCATGAAATAATTATCTTACTGACTCAGAAATCCGAATACATGCAAGATGTCTGACATTCTTTAAATTTCTTCATTGTGTACGGATATTGGTCTCGTATTAATAACAAAAGATGAAGAAAAATGTATTCGTTATTCTTTATCTGTAGAACTCTGATACGTCCTTTATGGCCCAGTAAAGCGAACTTTGTGATCTCGTGCAATCATTGAAAAATCATGATTACAGATAAAAGTTTCTGTTAGTAAGAAAAGCGAAAGAGGCTTACGAGTATTTTCACAGGCTGAATTCAAATCGGATATGCTCCATCAATTTTCAGATTTTATTTTGGCAATCCTTAAATAATTTTAAAAAAATTTTTAAAATTTTTAACGTAATCTATTAGAATATATGCATATAATAAAAGAATTTATCACGCGCAGTATGATATATACAGAGCCGTAGTATATTAGCAAAAAGAAAAATAAAAAAATTTTGTAAGATGATGAAAGGATGACGAATCTCGAACCTTGACCTCCATTTTGAAGGTAATTTGAATATCGTCTTTAGAAACGACATGGCTCTCTCTTTCTTCCATATACGCATTTGCATATTTTTACTCGTTAAAGAGCTCTTTTTGTGTAAAGTAATTCTGACCTCATTTTCAGACGTTACAGTACACCCCGAGCGCGAATAATTTTACGTTTTTGCAATCAAATATATATATATATATATATATATATATATATATATATATATACACATATATATATTTTCATTTATTTATAATGTTTTTATGTACAGTATTCCTAAAATACAGCGAATAAATATTTTATGTTTTTTCCCTTTCGCGCGGTGTTTTAAAACGCTTTTAGTAATATTTGAGTGCCTGCAAATATTTCTACCTTTTTACGGGATTGCTCCCTCCTTTTTTTTTGTTGAATTTGTTACACACGCAAAACTATAAAACCTTAAAAAATCAAAAAGGAAAAAGAAAATGCTAAAAAGCAAATTCAATTGAAATTCTTAATCTGTCGCACAGTTGCTCAAAATTATTTCAATGTAGCGTTTAAAAGGCGAACTTGTTTAAGAAGATTGATTTATTTGATAAATTGTACAACAATTCCTCTTACCTGCACTCAACGATAAATATTTAATAATTTTTTTGATACGCAATAAAAAAATTAACTCAACTATTTCTTCCAATGTTATATACGTCTCTTTTATTATCAATTATTTTCATTCGTCTAGCCAACTCAAAGATTGTATTGCAATCTGCACGCAAGTATGTTTTGTTTTTCAGCCCATCTTATGTCGATAACATCTCGTACGCAAAAAATAAACAATCGTCATGTATACATATCGACTCCATCTTCATTAGGGCATCTTCGACTCGCAAAAAAGAGAAACTCCAAGCACCTGGACAGCACCGACGCGCGTTTAGCGCCGCGCCTCGCGCCCCCCTCCCCGCCGAAGAATATTGAATTACCGACGCCCTTCTTCCCCCCCCCCCCTCTAACCTCGCGCGCTGTGCCCATTGTTTCGCGCGCTTGGCAATATTGACTGCCTCCTCTACTTCCTCCACCTCCCCCCCCTCTCTCTCTCTCTCTCTGGTACCGCCCGCGTTCAGAGGGCTTCGCGTGTCAATATAGGGCGCAGCGCTCGCGCTCGCGCGCGGTCGCTCGAGAGTCAATATTATCGAGTATATATACCGTGGGTATATACCGAGTGCCGGAATGTGTATATATACCCCGCTCGCTCCCCCGCTGGCCTTCAACCCGGACGCGGCAACTGCGACCTCCCTCCCTACCTCCCTCCCACCCTGCCGCGCACGCCCCTTCATTACACGGGGAATATTGCGCGCGAGTGCCACGCGGCACTCGGAGGAGGAGAGCAGCGCTGGGGTTGCGAGTGCGAACGCCGCGAGGGGGGGATGCCGGGGATCAGCCCCACCCGCCGAGCTCGGCGCTAAGACGACGGGGGGGGGGGGTGACAATTAAAATCCGAGGAGGCGCCCGCGCCAGCACCCGCGAAGAAATTAGTCTCCGCGCGATTCTTTTGCATCACCGCGCATATCTCGAGCTTTGACTCGTGCGCCAGGGGCTGAGTCTTTTCAGAATTCCCAGCGTGAAGACCCCGTGCCACGGTGGAACGGACAAGGATCTTTTTATGCCTGTCGCCCATCCTTCTACAACGAGGAGGCGCATGGAGCTAGCAAAATTATCCCCCCCTCTCTCTCTCCTATTTAAGATTCTGAAAAAGATCGCTTACAATCGGCTTTCGGGCACATCTCGACTCCATACAGGCTGGTTGGAGACGTTTTCATTCGATTGAAACTGCCTTTTCGCGATCGGCAGATGAGATTAAAAACAGGGTCAAACGGAGAGCAGGCCACTGTGTTTCTTCGGTTTGATTTCAGTAAGGCTTCCGATACAATTCGTACTTCGCGTCTGTTCGCGTGTCTTTGCGCTCTAGGGCCTTCAAGGACTCCCGATAAAACGGCATCCATCTCACTTTCATAGAAGGAAGTAATCTCTTATTAAAGCCGAGATGAAGTGCATCGCATCCTGTATGTCGATTGACTTAAATTAATTTAGATTGGAAATTGATTGTAAATTCGGGCAGATTGAGCACGATTGTCTGCACGTGGCAACCGAATTAGGCGAGCTCTGCCTGACCGATATTTGATGGCGAGAAACGCTCCAGCTTCCATCGTTACGCACACATGAAAGTTATAAGTTACGAGTTACATTTTGGCCTTGCGAAATTCTCACGGAAGTTAAAGATGATACGATACGGTTCTCGCAACCATTCTCGCTCACTGTCTGTGCCTTTCTCGCTAGGAGCCACGTCCGATACATCCCTCAGCTCGACAGCTCATTCGACGCGCGGGTATGCACGCGTACGCGGCCAAGCGCGTTGTTGGGGCGGCGAGGGGTAAGAAAGTGCCGTGATTAAAAAGAGCTCGGGCTCCTTGGCTGGATTTGTTTGCTCGTCGCGCTGAGCCCGAGGAGGAAAAGCGACGAAGGAGGAGGAGGAGGAGGAGGAGGAGGAGGACGTCTTTGCTCTCTGCTTAATGAGCATGTAATACAAGTCTCTCAATGAAGTCGCCGCGCTGTCTCGCGCCGCCGCGGGGGTTAATAAAAAGAGAGGGATTTTCGGGGTAATCAGATCTCGGCTTTGCTTTCGCCGCTGGGTGGAGGATGGGGGTATGAGAGAGGGGGAGTAGAAGGTTTAAGTGCCTCGCGGTTATGAGATATTTATCGTAGCGAGGGAGCAATTTCGGCAGTGACTGAGAGTGAGAGAGAGAGAGAGAGAGAGAGAGGAGAGAGAGGGAGAGAGAGAGAGAGTCGCGAAAGCAATCGAGCGCATCGTTGAACGCCTTTACGCGCACCGCGGCGCGCTACGACCTCTTTGTAAGACTGGCTGTTTAAATACTTACTTTATGTGTATATGAGATCTGTGAACGTAAGTTTCGGTATTTGATAAACGGCATAATGCTTATATTTTTTAAAGAAACATTTCCTCGATGAGGAGACTCTCCAGATACCATAGATGTATTTTTATTTGTATTCCACTATAACAAGTTAAACAGAAAACTGGTAAATTCTAATATATATATATATATATATATATAAATAATTATACAGGAATGGATTATTTTATTAATCAGATTATCAGTGAGAGTTAACGGAAAATATTACCAGAGGATTTTTTAACTTCATTTTTCAATCCCTAAGAAATTTTTTTGAATTTTCCTACACGGATGTGTTAGGATTTAACGAAGGACAAATTATGAATTCTGTTCAATTTGTACATAATTTTACTTTACTATTTTGAAAGGTGATAGCTGGATACTGTAGAAAAGTACCCAATACAGATATAAATTGTTTTACTCAACGGATAATTGACGACTCATTAACGACAAATGATGGACTTGGCATACGATTAAGTTTGATGAAATTTTTCGAGCCAACCTAGGCGAGCTACATGTGGCGATTATAAGCTAAATCTTAGAAATCAATTTTGAAATTCTATAAATTAATGTATAATCATCGATAACCTTAAAATAATCGTTTCTTTACAATTCGCTTCCCAGAAATCAACGCCTTTATTTCGAACAAAGTCAAAGTTCCACTTACGAGGATCTAAACAATTGACATTTGGAGAATGACATAGTTTTATCTCAAGCCATACGGAATTACTTTCGACCGTTGGAAAAACCATATAACCGAGCGAGGATAAAAATTTTACTACCCCAGTGCCCTACTTCCATCCATTTCGGTGTTACGTATTTTGTTAATTTTCAATACTGGGAATATTCGATTTGGTCCTTTTTTGAATATTAATTTTACATATATTTCTTTTTATCGCCTTCAAATGGTTTTCCGTTAATGTTTCTTTTTTTTTGCCGATAGTGTAGAATGTGCAATATTGTTTTATAGTAATTTTGGCATTTTTCTGTCATTGATTACGATTCTTAAAAATGGAATTGGATAATATAACTACAAATAAATCCCGTACTCGTCAATATTTTAATATTTACAGTATTACTCTAGAATAAGTGAGTTTTTTTTAACAATTTTTTCGACAGGCAGAAAAATTGCAATTTGTAGAAATGGATTTGAGGGAATAGAATCTTCTTTTTTATTACATATAAGATAAATTGTGTCTTCGCAAGAAAAAGTTAGGTATTCCAAAAGAATTATATTCTACCTTATTAACCCTTTTATTATAGTAATTCAAAAAAATCTATAATCGTATTGTACAAATAATTATTACATTGATTTCAATACTAAATAATTTTATAAGAAAATTAATTTTTTTCAAAATAAACAAATTTTTCAAGTAGGAAAAAAATTCGTTGTATTTCATTATCGATTAATATGTTGTGGATATCCGTTTGATCTGTTCGATCTCGCAGTCAAGACAGAGAATAATTATTAATTATTTTCGAGGAAAAAAATCTGAATGTCAGAACAATGTTTCAATTTTAAATTCCTATAAGATAACCGAAGTTTATTGCACGTAACAACAATCATACGCAGTATAAATATCTTCCCGTAAATCTCCACAATTCCGCTCAATTGAGCCTATCTCTTCCATAAATCGTACGTAATGCAAGAGCCGAGTTCATAAAATCTATTCAACCAAGCGATTCGAAATTCGCATAAGAAAAAAAGGAGCCACCATCGCCTCGTTTTTCGGAAGGAAGCTGCCGCTGTTACTGCTGCTACTCCTTGTTCCCACAGAGCGGCACTCGGACGTGAACCGTTGGCGGCCCGGCGCGTAACTTCGTTTCCAACGGGAATATCGCTTTGGCAACAGGTGGCGGCGGTGGCGCTCGACAATCCTCCGACGCCTGCGCTCGCCGCGCTCGTCCCTTACTCTCTCGCTATCTCTCTCTCTCTCTCGCTTTTGCTCTCTCTTGCTCTCTCTTGCTCTCTCTCTCGCTCCGTCCGTCGACTGACAACGCAATTTTGTTTCGCGCCGTCATGATCGTCGGCTGTATATCTCTTCTCGCGCGTATTGCCGTGTACGGGCTGTTTCGCGAATAAGTCCCCCTCGCTCCGAAAAAAAAAGAAAAATAAAATACACAAAGAAAAATGAACGGGAGACATAAACGAAAATTACAGGTGCGCGCGCACCGTGTCCTGTCATCAGTTACATCTGTCTTGTAAGCGCTATATGTGCTACACAGAAGCCCGAACGTGTCGCCGTCGCGCGTTGCTCTGCAGCGCGAATTGTTTCCCGGATCAATTGTTTCGCTATTTTTACAGAATCCGTATATGTAGCTGGAGGTGTCTCCATTCCCACCGGGAGAATTATTATTCGTGTACATATATATGTCACGCTTCCCAGACTAAAGCGAGATTACTAATAAATTTATAAACAGTTAAATTTATAGACAGAAATTTGTGTCCCTTATGGCTGCAGTTATCTATTAAGTCATTATCATCAATGATGCTTATCAATTTTTGAAGCATGAACCATGCTTAAAAATGCTATAACGAAATGAAATTCTGCTAAAACGATAAGATTTTTTTATTTTACACCCTTTTAAATCTTATTTCAATAAGCGTATCGTAACAGCGCTTAATATTCCTTTTTCTTCTAAATAATAATAAATGGCATACCGATTGCGAGTTTTACGCGTGTATTTTGCGTAAACTGTAATCGATAAGAAAAAGTGCGCGACGCTTGCCTCGCTCATAGCAAGTGAGCAGTAGTAGTTATTAGTGGATATTATATTTAAAATATCAGATTAATGGCCTTTTCAATAAGTCCAACATGAACTTGACGTAATGTTAATATAATATAAAATCTAAGATAAAATGTAATTAAAATTTTTATTGTGTCTGTCATAAAGTTGTCGACGTTGGCGCAATATGTTAAATTTACGGTGACATTAAAATTTTCATTTATAATGCTGATAAATTATAATGAGATGTATTTTAAAAGAATTCATGTTGAAATTAAAAAAGAGTAGGAATTAATTTTTTTTCGATAAATGGTTTAAAAACAAACAATATAATTATTCATATAATAGACTTTCTTGAATTATATGCATTTATGAAAAAAGTTAATGCACGATATAATAATATACGATACTTTATATTTCATCGAATATGAAAATATACATGTACAATGTTAATTTTATTCTATAATGATACATTGTAAAAGTCGTTCAATGTAAGTAATTTTTTTCATAAAGTTGAGAAAATCTAAATGATTATATTATTTTCCTTCGTGTACTTACTACTGAGATTTAACATTAGAAAATTATATAAAAAAAAAGAGAAAAAAAACAGCAAAGGGGCACGGAAACCCGGGAGTGCCAAAGTGAATTTCAAGAACGCGCCGTATCCGAAGCTTCGCCTCCTAACCACTAGCGACTTTTCAAGCCCGCGCCAAAGGACTGGCCTTCTCGACGCGACTCCGCCCAACAACAATTACGACGGATAGAGGCAACTTCGCGTGTCCACTTGATGCGTCTAATTACCGCTCGTTCGGGCGGCGGGGGAGGGGGGGGGCTCTCCCCCAAGTTCTACGCTCTGTACACCGGCTCGAGGAGCTGGAGCTCGATATGCAAAGTCGGAGTTATTCGATCCACACCCCCTCCCCTCAACCCGCCATCTTCCTGCGTCCCCGGCGATCCTCGGCCGAGTTAAGGCCTCGAGGACAAAAGGGTTTAGGCGGTACGGGGTTGGGGGGATTGCGAAAGTGCCTCACCTGCGCCAGCGCTAAGGGTTAGTAGTGGGTGAGTGAAGGGGGGCCGGACGTGGCGGAGGTAAGGCGCGCGTCGCTTACGTGGGATGCTTTATCGCGATCGAAGGGGGGGGGGCACGGTCGGCCCAGCTGATAAATGGCTCTTCGTCGTGCGCAACGTCGCCGCCGCCGCCGCTTCGTGTTCCCGACGCTTTTGCGCGAAATTAAGGAAATAGGCTTAATTTACTTATTATTCTATGCGGATATATATATATATATATATATATATATACATACAGAGAGAGAGAGAGAGAGAGAGAGAGAGAGAGAGAGAGAGAGAGATCGGCGTGAGAGGCCTACCGCCTAGCGAGAATCCAGACGTGCGTGAGTCAAGTGCATTATATATATATATATAGTGTTTGGACGACGTGTTATTAAGACGTAAATTATAGTTAACATTGCCATTAGGATGAGATAAAATTAAAATTAATGATAGTGATATTTATAATGGGATTCGTTCACAAGACTGTGTTACAAATCTATTTTAGACTCGGTTGGTGAAGCGGAATTATCTACCGAACGAAATTGCTAGATGAAATTGAACATGCGCGAAATAAACTTTTGTATATCGATGGTTTCACAATACAAAAGAATAATTTAACAATTAGAACGAATGAAATAACTCGCAGGAATATCAATTGTGTAAATAATAAAATAAATATAAACGAGAAGTATCATTGCTAAAATTTAATACTGTATATTATTATTCTCTGACCATTCATTATTGTTATAATATATAATACACATATTTCATATTAAATTAATAATTTGACAAATGTATTTATATATATGTGTATATAATTAAATAAAAAATTTAAATAATTCATCTAATCTAATAGTATAATGAATATTAATCTATTTCCCGCATCCATTATTAAAATATCTTTTTACTAATGGAATTAACAGATGCATTACGCCATACTCAAATAATGTCAGATTATATATACATATAGACATTCATACATACATACATACATATATATATATATATATATATATATATATATATATATATATATATACACATATACAACCCAAGCACTCTAATTTTGCGGGTGATACATTACAGGATATTTATCTTTGCCGGAGGTGAAGGGTGGGGGTGTGTTCGCATACAAATTTTATAATTAATGCCCGTTTTATGATTAAAAAATAATGGCGAAAAGCAATCTTTTTCGGGTCGTCGGGGAACAAGGGCATTAAATATTTTACTATTTTGTTAAAAAAACAAAATATAATTTCTAATTAACATAAACGCAAGAATAAAACGTAATACTAAGTGACCAGTTTTGGGCGATTAATTAACGACTATTCGAACCAAAAAAACAACCAAAATATTTTAATACTAGACTGCAGCTAACGGCAATTATCCGCTTGAACACAAAACAAACATCCCTTTCTATTCTCCGTATAGAATAGCCATCGTCGTTAAAAAAAACCATCCTGACTCTTGTGCTCGGTGCATAGCGAGTGCGTTAGGCACAAATTAGGCACACATTACCAGGCGTCAAGCTGATTTGCGCATCGAACCCGAAGATCGATCGAGATCAGCGTGGACGATTACGCGTATAGATATATACATAGTGTACGGGCATCCGAGCGCCCTTATCGGTATCGCGCTCTCGTCAAATTGCCCGGACATCGCGGCGGGCGTTGCATCAACTCATTTACGCACGCCCGTCTCTCTCCTCCGCGTCGATCTTGAATAATCCTAGTATATATGTATATAAAGTGCCAGCCGTACCGAATGCATTTTGGCCGCGCCGAGTCGAGTAAAAGCTTGGGGATAAATTATTCCGAGGGAGCCCCGGGCTAAGATTTACGCCCCGCGTCTTCGTTGCCGCGCTCGGGCACGAAACTTTATCCCGGCGGGCCGCCGCGCGAAGCCGGCAATAAAGGAGCCGGCTTCCGGTCTCGCGGATGCTACGCGGCGGCCAAAGACGGACTCCCGACTATTTGTCTCTCTCTCTCTGTGTGTGTGTGTGTGTGTGTGGGTGTGTTTGTGTGTGTACGTATGGTTTTTTTGTCCTCGAAGAGATAGGTAGAGCGGGCGCGTTGTCGTGGAAAAGTCGCGAAATTTCGGGCGAATTCAGGTTATAGCGTTTATCCTACTGCTCGGTTTACGCTGTCCCGATTTTCCGCCCCTTTTGATAATGCTTCGTTAATGGCAAATTGGCGCGGCATTATAACAAACGTTTTCGAGCTCGGATACAGTGGAGAACGTAAAATAGCCGCCCATGTAAAGGTAAATGTAGCAATAAATGACCGTCTAAGGATGGCACAGCTTTAAATTGTTCAATGTATTTTATGTATCATCTATATTATGTAAAATAAATTGAAAAAAAAAATAAAATAGTTTAGTACCTGATTATGCTGAAAAAATATGTATATTAATATTATAAAATTATGGCGTAGAACGAAAACTTATTTTTTAAGAAGGTAAATGAGTTCAATGAATATAATAGATTACTGAACAGTCATTACTATCACACATTGCTTTACGAGTATAATACCTAGAAACTGTAATTTTTCGATTAAGATGCTAGTTCGTTGATGATCATAATCGAGCGTATACATAATCGAAATGTCGCAATAGATCACCGTTACTCTGTCAATCGTTGAACATAAGGATCAAGGTAAAATATGATTGCGAAGTTTTCTATTTGTCAAGAATACGAAGCAACATTTCTGTATCTTACAAGTATGGCATCAAACGTTATATGATCATAACTATTTCTCTTAACACCTTGATATAAAATAAAAATCACATATGCGATTATGTGTTCATCATCATCAAGTATGAAAGAAAAAAAAAACATGCCTCGACGAAGAAATTACACCCATTGAGAAAAGTGTATATTATAGCGGCGTCTTATCGTTCGAGATTGTCGAGACGGCGCTGAACCGTGTCACCGATGTGTATTAATACGAAGGGACCTCCCAGGTACGCGCGTACTGTGGGGGAGAGGCTCTGTACATTAAATTCCGACGCGGACGAATTAATTTGCGTGAATCGCAAAGGCACCCGTGAGAGAGAGAGAGAGAGAGAGAGAGAGAGAGACAAAGCTTCTTTTCTAATTTGAATAACTCGCGCGTCAGAGCCTCGGCGCGATAAGGCTCTGCGCGCGAGATTCGCGCCTCCCCCTCCTCACTTCACGGGTGAAAAATTGCGCGAGATTTAAAATGCGCGAAAGGCCGGGGAGAGAGGGAGGGAGCGTAGGAGGCGCGGGGGGGGGATTAGAAAAAATGTGCGCGCCGCACATGCCGCGAGCTCGAGTTGGGGAATTTCGGGAGGGTTCGAGAATTCGTCGAAAACGCGCCGTTCGGAGGGAAGTTTGGGGCGGCGTTTTGTACTGGGCGCATGCAAATGGGATTCTCGAATGTTAACACAAACCCTACCTGAGCCTTAAAATCGTCTCGTTTAACTTATACCGTAAGAGTCCGGTCAGGATGAAACTCAATTCTTAAACACTTCTGTTTGTGTCAAACAGCTCTGTTAATAAATTTACGTAAATATTTTTAGATCAATTTAGCTTTTATCGCTGTTCGTTTTTCAAATAGCTACATTCCCAAATCTTTGAATGGAGGTTTTTTTACTAATTTGTGAATTAAAATGCGATATAAATGTTTTTTCTTTATTTCTAATTCCTTCAAATGCACATTCCGTCTATGGTACATCGAGTGTCCGTATCATGAGGAAATGTAAGTTAGCCTGATTTAATTTGTCAATAAATGAATGTGAACCGATTTATAAGTGATGTTTCAACTTTATTATAATCTAATGAAAAAACTTCTCTAAAACATTAGGAAAATGTTGCACTTTCTCTATTGGCGTCTCACGTGACGAGTGAGTCGGAGAGACAGACAGAAAGAGGGAGAGACAGAGACGGATAGAGATAGAAACCGATCGGTAAGTTTTAAATCGTTTAGCTTGTATCGTTTACCTACTTTTATTATAGGTTAAATGCATGTCAAATGAAACTCATCAGCCATTTTTGCATTTTCCATCACCATCATGTTCGATAATGAATATGTCAATAGTTTCAAGTTCTTCGTGGCATGGGACATCGACTAGATGGCCACTTCCACTTCTAGAATATCAGCTCAAACCACCAGTTTCAATTTCATAATGCCAGCCGTGTTCGGCATGTTTTTTTTTTTCGTTCCACAGGTGATTTTGAGTATATTGACAGTACGCAACTTCTCTTCTCTGAACGTATTATTATCCTCAGACTTATGCTCCCATTGATTCGGTTAATTTCCAATTTTTTTTGCAGGGCACATTATTAATTAGTTGAGAATGAGAATAAACTATGGACGTGATAACGCTTCGCAGCACGACAGAGGCATTGCTTATGAGGCTCCGCAATATAACAATTTGAACGTATCGCTTGTGGTCAGTCATGAAAAACGGTCGTTCGGCGAGCTTCCCGCCGAAAAGGATACTTTCAACCGAATGAAAGTCATTACGACTGCTGATCTAGTAAATTGCCAAATGCGGCTCGACTGGTTATATCCCTGTTCGGGCCGAGGAATACGGATTACAGCCGGCGTCCTTTCATTATCGAACTGCGCGACGCGCGCGTCAGTGTCGATTCCCTCCGTCCCATCCCGCGGCCGCGGGCCACGCACGGGACGAATTCACGGAGGTCATATCCTCTCAACAAATTATCAGGGCAATTTTTCTACTCTTCTGGATCGCTTTCCCCGCCTCGCGATTTACGATTACGCCAACGCGAGACTTTGCTGTCCGACGCGGTTAATAAATACTTTTTTAAATCAAAAACAAAACAAAACAAAAAAAAAAAACAAAAAAAAACATAACGCGCGATAAGAGGAAGCGCGCGACTAAATGAATTTTCGCCCTATATACTTCACCGTTAACACCCCCCTCCGCCCCAGAGCCAGCCTCTAAAGTGCCGGGCCGAACAACGAACAACCCTACGAAGCCCCGTAATAAATATTAAGGAAAAAACGGCCTCATCGCATATCTCTGCCCCCATTTGGGTTGGGGGAGGGGGGCGGGAGACTGAGGGTTGGTCGGTGTTTATTCGCCCTGGTCGGCGCGCAAGCGCAGATACGGCCGAGGGCATTTTTTCGCCGCTGTTGTCTCGGACAAAGAGTCGAAATCTTATCGCACCCCCCAGCCCCCCCCCGCAATTAGGCAGTTTGAATTATAACGCTGCGAGCGCGCGGTTAAAACTAATTGCCCATTAGAGCTACGACGCTGCGGTTTACGGAGAAGCGGCGACGCGGAGCGAAGGGGGGGGAGCGGGCTAATATCGTTTAGGTGGAGTTACGTGCGCGAAATTTTGGATCTGCGTAGTGGGCGAGCGAAGGGAGGGGCTATGATGTACCGACGATTGCTCCGCGAGTTATAATACGGGGGATGGTAATGAGTTGGTAATTTAAGGCTGTCGTTACGTTTGGTGTCTTTTCCTCTCTCTCTCTCTCTCTCTCTCTCTCTCTCTCTCTCTCTGCGCCCTCCCCCCTCATCGCGCCCGCGCGACACGCGCGATACAACGCGGGCCATCAATTTACCGCGATTGTTCCCCGGATCTTGGCGAAACGAGTTCTCGTCACGATATCGTATACTCCGGGAAGATGGCGCTTTCTTTTTTCAAAAGAACTGGAGCGATAATCGCCCGTGCTTGGCATTATTAAAGGACGTTTTCGCTTGGCCGTGGATTTTTTTCGATCATTTCGAGCCTCTAATAATAAGTCGTTAAATTATTCGATAATTCTCAGAGTAGAATAATGCCAAATTTACTGGCGCATTCGTTATTTTCGTTCGAAACTTACCGCGCTGATTTAATTGTCCAGAGTTAATGCGCAATTTTTCGACGGCCGTATACAGGTGCATATAATAATGAAGGTTCGAATGCGTATCTCCAGCGGTATAATAGTGAAGTATTCGAGTAATAATGAATATAGCTATATATTCTCGATTTAAATGGGTAGCAATATAATAGGCGCGAGTGCCATATAATGTCGCTTAAAAAATATTAGTTCAATAATCGAGCATAATACTTCTCGGGAGCATTATTGTACTTATCCTGTATATTTTTTATTCATAATTTTAAGCGGCCTTCCACACAATAGACGCGGAGTGCATTAGAATAAGCATTAAAATAACAATTACTGGCCGTTATTTTAATTATTTATCAAATACAGACGCGCATGCACACACACACACACACACTGCGCGCAGGAATGTATTACCGAATTCGCTCTGTTTCGATTGTTCCAGCTATGAATAGTAATCGCACCGTGCTTGCTCATGGAATGGGGGAATAAAATTGCCACCAATAGGAGCAGCGGACAAATTAGACGGTAAAGGCGACCATTTTCATTTAGTTTAGTTTGAAGCAAGCGTGAGTCGTCCAAATTGGAGAGAGATGTAAATAAATAGCTGCAGTGTGAGGGCACAAGTAAAGTATGTTATTTATTTGATTGATTTCATTAATCGCAGTGACACGTGTAAATCGTAGAACGATACTCAGTAAATGGTTGTCACGTTATTTATCCAATTCATCTAGATTTATCGGGTAGTAGATGTACCGGTTCTTTTTTTTTTTGAATAGGCCATACGCCTACGCGTACACATACAAATACAAATCAGAAACGTTTATGAACTTTTATAAAACAGTGACAAACTTTTTTTTTCTAACGTTCACGAAATATCTGTATAATAGCGAAAGTTTCGTACGCGTGCTTTTACAAAACGGCGTCCGTTGAGTCCCTTCGTTCTCTGGCATTGCAGTTGCGCACCGAGCGCGCGTACCGACGCAACTTCCATTTTAACACGGTAATAACTTGAAAAAAAACAAAAAAAAAAAAAAAAATATACGCACCACGCTAACTAGTAACTAGATCAGTTCTTAGCTTCGTTACGTTCGCCCCTTTTTTTTCTTCGACCGCTCTCGTTTTCACATTCCCACCCGGCGGGGGGGGGGGGTTCGGACGGTGTCGCTAAGCGAGCTAAACGGTCTCGCTTTCTGGCGACAGCCTTCGCTTCGGCACGTCGTTCAAACTAATAAGAACAAAGAAGGGGAGGAGGGCAGAACGCGTTCTGTCCTTGCGCATTGGTTGACAATGTCGCAGCACCGAGCGATTAGTTTAGTCGTAATCGGGCAGGTCGATCGACGTTCGGTAAAAATTCAAGAAGATCGATTCCTCCTTGAGAAGCTTTCTATACAAATCTTAAAAATCTAGAAAATTCGATATCGGAGATTATAACAGTGTTATATCATCTAATAGCCGAAACTAACGTGTATTTAGAATATTTAATATTTTTATAAATTTTCATATTTCGTTTGGCGCATTCCGTTGATTCCAGATCGTATTTTTTTCAATAATACATTTCTTTCAATTTTCCAGTGTACGTCTTTGTTAGAAATCTTGGTATTCATTGATACAATTCGCTACCGAATACGGTATTTAGTTTTTAATATTACATTAACTGCAGCCAGCTTACGAAATATTTGAAAAATATTTTTTTCGTATTGATATAAAAAAAAATTGCACGACCATTATTATTTATTATATAATACATATATATATTATAGGCATCCAAATTTTCGATTTATTCTTTACCTCATAAAAAATTTGTTTATCTGTGCACAGATAAAGAGAACATTCATAAAAACAAAATTAAACAGTGGTATTCGAGAAAAAATCGACTTCTCTGGCTAAAGCTTAATGGACGATTCATAATGTCACTTAATGTTAATGTCAAAAAACAATTTCAAAACTCAAAGAATATTAATTAAAAAAACAATATTATTAAATGAAAATAAAGAATGTATAATTCAACTTTAACTGATAATAAAAACGAACGTTTCTATGATAAGCATTAATGTTGAAACAAACAAAACTAAAATTGTTCATACGCCGTTAGTACATTAAATGTATCAATTAAAAATTATGAGCTGACTAATGATGATTAAATATTCCACATAAACAAAGAAGAATAGAATAACATTTTACATTACATAACGTTTTACATTACGTATACACAATTTTTTAATATTCATAGAAATCCGTCCCATTCATATTATTCGCGACTGATTACGGGAATTTTTATCAGAAAATTTTATCTTTATAAAGGTTGGGCCAATGCTCGAAAATAGAGAGAGAGAGAGAGAGAGAGAGAGAGACAGAAGCCTACCAGCAATAAAATTTCTATAGGCCGCGGAAGCCTGTAGGAGGCGAAGGGGTATCAAAACGACAAGGACAAGTAGTTGTTGTCCAGGGTCCAAGTACTCGGCCCTTTGTATCGAAAATCTCGCTAAAAATCGCGGAAAAACGGGTCGGGGCAAGAGAGCACGCGAACGAAGAAGCCGCCCACAGCAACAAAATTATTCAATTGGGGCGCGGGAGAGCACAAAGGCGGCGTAACGTCAGATCCCTTGCAAAACTTTCCCATCTATATGCGTGCGTATGCACGTGTACGCGCGCGACATAGTGGTGTACATGTGCGCGCAGGGCGACGTCTAAAGTTTGACGCGATGCACAAAAGTACAGTCGCGAACAGTTTGCAATTCGCACAATGCGCAGGGGCCCGCCCGTGGCGAAGGGGGAGAAAGAGCTCCCGAGGGGCCGGGGGGGGGGAAGGGAGGTGGGGGTGGCGGCCGTAGCCGAGGACGCAGAGGGAAGACCACCGCCCAGGTTATTAGCTGCGCTTTGGCGAGCGGCTTTTTTAATTAAAAGTAACCGCGCGCTAGCGCCGCGCCCCCATTATCTCTCGAATTTACAATGGGCGGTTGGGCTGGCGGGGGAGGGGGGCGGGCGGCGGGATCGCGCGAGGACTGTGCGGTGGACCGTTCTCTTCGCCCTCGCCCTCCCTCTCCCGCGCCCGTACGATCCGAACGTTTTCTTTTCGTTTTTGCTCGGCCCTTAACTCGCGGGTATACAGGTATAGAGTTCCTCCGCTAATGAGTAATTATTCTAATTTGTGCGGACGGCGGGTCGCGGCTATACACACACAGATACACACGCGCGCGCGCGCGCGCGCGCATGAGATTTACTCGTGGGAAATTTTAAGTGGTAGGACGTGTGTATATATATACAGGGATGAATGGACGTCGCGCATATATTTATCGGCTCGGATTTTCTATTCGCGTCCCAGGGGATGCTTTGGTCGGTACATTAATGTCCGTTGTGGTAATTTTATGGTTGGACTGCGCCGCGTATTTCACGCTCGAGAGTAAAATTTTAGCACAAAGCGAAATATTTTTCATTACCATAGCCGTTCTGTATTGAAATTTTTTCTATACTGTGGCAGTTCGATTGTCTATACATGTGTATCTTATCTATATTACATCGATAATACATGTATCGTATATACGTATTACCTGTACATCTATCGTGTAAATTGTAAAATTGGGAGAGCTAAATGTACGTAGCAATAATCTGATGCAATAATAATCTTTGCAATGGAGAGTCGTATTCCGAAGTTGATCTCAAATCATTTTCCTCTAGTATCAATAATATTAAGTAAACAAATATTATTTCTTTTACAATATACGATAGATTTGTTTTCCTTCTTAATAGTTATCTAATTATAGACGTAAGATAATAATATAATAACATCTGTACATAAATCTATAATCACTCAATTTTAATTGGGATACTACTTTTATTCTTATTTCACGTAATTACAGAGTTACTTTGATCGTGCAGTAGGCAGCGCAAACTTATTATACTCAATTATCTGGTAATTGATTTACATCTATAAGAGAAGTATTAACGAAACGGAAAAATGACTTGGGAATCGATAATATATGTTGCAAAATAATCCACGCACATATAATAATAATCCCAATTATAATTTGTCTTTTTAAAACACAATTGTTTCACTACATTGTATTCGTATGCACGAAGTTTAAAGATCGGCGCGTCTCATTTCCACTTTATACCTTCGTGGTTTCGATACGCATTCCCGTTGAATTACGATTCGACACACACGCGCGTGCAATAATTCGGTGTCGCGGGAAAAAAAAGCTTTCCCAGCTGCGCGCCAGCAGCTGCGGGGATCTGCGTTAGCGGGCGCGACGATAAGGCAGAGAGCGGCCGACCCCTGAGACGGTAAAGAAGCAATTTCTCTCTAGGAGAAGGGCGCGCGCGAGGGGACGGTTGTATACATAAATACACCGCGTATTATCCTTCGCACGGATCTCTCTCCCTCTCCCTCCCTCTCACACCCTTTCCCCGCCCCTCGCGTTTACTTTTCAGCGCGCATCGGCGCTCCCTCCTTCTCCCCACCTCCCCCCGACCGCCTACCCTTCAATTTAATTGATATGCCAAGCGCACCCGCGCGCGCCGTATCCTCGGCTCGTTCTCGAAAAGAAGAAAGCTGGATTCGCCATTATGTGCATTGAGTGCAAAGTAGAGGCGAGACTTGTGTCGAGGCCCCGTCGCTCTTCTGTGTACAAAAGCAAAAAAAAAGAACGAACAAAAAGGAACCGTATTTATAGGCACTGGCCGGGAGACCGGGGCTTTGCGTAAACCGGACACTTTGTTTTTTATTTTTTTTTTTTTATAAAAAAGACAATTTTGTCTTGCCTCGTCGTATATGCGCGGGGAGGGCGATACTTTATAGACAGGGCAATTGCTGCCCGACTATTCCGATGGTGCTGGGTTTGTAATTTTAATGGAAAACGTTAGGGCGGATACGTTACCGTAGTCGGAGAATATTCATTTTTTCGTTCACTTGGTTAAACCTTGACATTAGACAACTTCATTTCCGATAATTAGTTTAAGATATGTGCTGTATGTACTAAAATATTCGCAATGAAACAATGTGTATCTCGCTTCATTAAATCAATTTCTAATATAGTATGAATTTATAAGACTACATCGTAATAATAAAAATATAAGAATCTTATGAGAAATTAAGTTCGCTCATGGGTTATAGTGTTGTAATTGTAATTTTTATATCTATTATTCAACGATTCTGCTATTGAATATCTACTTAGAAATTTTTCTCTGCCTCTAAGAAACTTCTCTTTGAATCAAGTAACTTTTAATTTGAGATAGTAATAAGAGAGTATTTATTAAACATAAAATAAATAATTTACTTAGCGAAACTATTTAAAAATATTTCCTTCAATAGAGTAAATATTATTTTAAAGATAGAATCTATTAATATTTGTCGCTGAAAAAAGGACATTGACATATAGAAGTATATTTTTTATTATAAACTAATCATTATATTAATTTTTTTGATAGGTATCATACATATATTCAAGATTTAAAGAAAATAAACACTTGACTTAAGTGGTATTTGAGCTAAATAATTAGCCATCAGTATTCTATAATTGTGTAGTTTTTTTGTACATTTTTTGTACATTGTTTTGTGTACATTTTTGAGGATATTTTCTTTATATAGATATATCTGATTACTTATTTTACGTAACGTAACGGAAAGAAATTTGATATTAAACCGTTTCAAAAATCAGTGCCTTACTGCTCGAAAATTTCGCGTGCATCCTAGGTTAGCGACTTCTTACATCGAAACTCACAGAATTGTTCGATTTATTTAAAAAAAATTCTTATTTCCGTGTTATTCACTTATTCATTTCAAATATATAAGTTTAAGAATTGAGTACATTTTTTTTCAGCAATACAAAACAGATCTTTTAAAAGCGATTTGAATATATATATATATATATATATATATATATATATATATATATATATATATATATAGACATACGAAAATGACTCAATGACAAAGAATGGACATGGAAGAATTTTTTTATACGACCGAGTCGTTACATAAGCGATGCTACCACCAAGCAGCGGCACATATCGAATATTCACACGTGCGTGTATATATATATATATATATATATATATATATATATATAATATATATATCTATATACATATATATATCATACAAACATCATTAGCGGGAAGATTCCTGCAATATTTCGATGCAATATCGCACTCGTAGTAAGACGATATTATAGCGCGTGCGAGAGAAATAACACAACGCGCGGACTACAACGGAGTACGAGTATATACAGGGAGAAGAAGAGTCGTTAGGCCGATGATGAATAAATCTCTCCTCGCGTCTCTGTGGCTTACTATATATACATACATGTGTGTGTGTGTGTGTGTGTGTGTGTGTGTGTGTGTGTCTGTATGATATACTCTCTCGACGCGTACGGAGGCGCATCAGCGTCGCGGCTAGACCGGCGGCCGACTCCGCGTCAAAATCCTCCGGCCAATTAATCCGCTTCAAACTTTTGACGGGCTAATCCCCCGCCAGGCGCCCGCGCGCGTTCTCTTTCTCCCCCCCCCCTCCCCTCCTGAACTTCACCGCCCGCCACTATTATATGGCTCGCTCCAAGCTCCGACGACGATGCTCGCTCGCGCTGCGAGACGTTTTAGCGACCGACTATATATATCGTCGTCGGAGCATAGAGCGAGCCATATATATATATATATATATATATATATATATATATATATATATATATATATATATGTACGGGTGGACGCCTCGCGATTTCAATCACAATGTGTATTCGAGCGTTCCGCTATAGGGACACGCGCGTCTCGTTAACCAGCCTCCATTCTTATGCAATTTTATGCTAAAACCAGCCGGGACGACAAAGCCAGCTAAATGGCGACCCGCTCTCTTACCCTCCTCCCGCCCTCGACCCCCCCCCCCACCAGTGGCTGGTCGACGACGAGAGCCTGGAGCAAGAAGTGCGGATTGCGCCAGATTTGCTTTATACGCGTATGTATACGAATATATATGGCTGGCGGCGCGTACGTACCGATTGCTTGAAGGTGCGGGAAACTTTTACGCGAAGGTTGGTTTAAATTCGTGCATCTCTGGGCGAAAGAGAGTTATTTGAGTATTCTTTATTATTATTCAATGTACTATAGAATTACCTAAATTTAGATCTTTGAGTGGGAGCTATAGAAATTTTTTTAAAACGAACAAAATTATTGGTGCATTTCTTTCATCCTCGTTTCCTAATATTTTTTTCCATAATATATGGAAAATCTTGTTCAAAACTTTTTCCAACTGTTTGTTAGAACATCGCAGTCAAAGACAAAGTCATAATGTGGAAGAGATTCTATTTATACTTGACTAAGGCGCAAACTTAAACGACTGCAATCAAACGTAAATGTCAGTAATATTATACAAATACTTGGAACAATTATAAATTATAAAGTCTAACATCAAAGAACTCATGTCAAGTATATATTGAAATAAACTGAATTATGCTAATTTTGAATAGTACAAAACCGAAATCTGCGAATAAGAAATTTGTCTCAATCATATTTTCATATTTGAAATAACAATAATTTCATAATGAATTGCAAATTTAAGGAAAACTTTTGTATTTATCTTCAAATTTATATTTCTTCAGAGTGTTTTGATGATTTATAGACGTAGGCAATTAATAAACTAATACTTTATGCGAATTTCAAATAAACTAATAGTCGTTACTCTACCATTTTCATTGTTCAATGTCGTATTCAACGGATAAAAATTTAAGAGTGGTGTCTTTTTCAGACGCCCGGGCCAACCAACAAGTACATTAATCACTGACAAAACCCACGAAATTACCATTATCCCCCGTGAGCAAGATTTATTTTACACGAAATCCCCTAATAATAACCGACGACAGACGCGCGGTACCGCCGTACCGCCCGAGCAATCAAATCTCATCTTCGTCGTGAGAAAGGAGTCTAGTAGTAAAAAACAGAAAAAAAAACCAAAAAGCACCGAGTTCTCGTGTAAGACGTGTATAACACCGAGGCATCCGTCTCTATTTCTCCTACCCCCCCCACCCCCCCCTCGTGACTCATTAACCCAAGCCGCACAGTTCGCTCTGTGAGAACGCGCTGCGCACGAGCGTCATTATATTACGCGCTATATCCGCGCGGCCGAGTCTTTAAGGGAACTATACGCGCAGAGCGGAAAAACGACGAAGTGTGTGTGTGTGTGTGTGTGTGTGTGTGTGTGAGAGAGAGAGAGAGAATAAAAAAGACGTGGAAGTTGTCTATGTATGTGTGTATGTGCGCATTTGTATGCGCGCACGCGCGCGTGTGTGTACACAAGCCGGCCGAGAGTTCAGGGGCCTCCTGCTCCAACGGTGCGGCGACGAGTAAAAACAATGCGGGGGCGCTTGCGCGCGTATTTCTCGGTCATCACCTTGGCCTTGAAGCTCCTGCTCCCTTTGTTCGAGCCCGTATTACCTTAGCGGAACGCCCCTTTCTCCACATCCGCGTCTGTCGACCAGGGAAGTGTCTATATGCATATATATCTACAGAGACATGCGTCGATCCCCTATTGCCTCAGCCACGGAAAGAATCTTAGAACTCGCGTAATGGAAGAGATAACAAGAATAGGAGGAATAATAATGGTGTCCAGAGATAATGACATTGATATGTATCAATGTGTTGCAAGTTCAAAATTTACAGGTTAAAAGACGATGCATGGTCATGCGATCCTTGTTCCATTTATTCCCCTGATTCTCTAGATTCCTCGAGTTTTATTCTTTTTCGTGCACGAGACCTACCATCAGGCACATTTACGAATATGGTGCACGCATGCGTTAAAATATATTGTATATTAGAAATTCCTGTATCTCTACCGCGTACCATCACTTCAAACAATTAGAAACTTTTGCGATATCGTGGGAGCTGGTGAATAAATAACTTATCGCTAGTTTTGCACTGACTTCATCGGGATATACATTTTTCAAAAATAAGTATAACAAAATTAATACAAACTTTGCACCATGAAAAGCTAACAACCATTTGAAATATTAACTAATTTAATTAACTAATTGCATATGAAAAACAGGCAATTACATAATTGACATCGTTAAATTTTTTGCGGTTTTTGAGAGAATAGTATTATCGTCGGGAATTCGCAAGTTAAACTGTAGTAAAATTTACATATGAAAATTAGATAATCGAAAATTATAACTCATACGATAATACAAGTAGAAGGTACATGGATAATTATTAACTGCTCTCAGTAAGGAAAAGCAAGCTTAATTAATAGAGCTAATTTCGTCATTTTTATTCGTGCTATTTTTATCGATACTAATGTTGATAATATAGGAAATCAATCTTGTTTTTATAATATACCTCATTATCTAATAATTCTGTATAATTGAAATAAGAATCAGTCGTAAATGGGGTTTAACGAGCATTTACAACATTTTTTCCGTTTTTTCATCTTGTCCTGCCAGTAAACACGCCTCTCTAAAAATCTTTTCCCAGATTCATAACCATATATTACGTACCATTCGCTCTTAAAAAGCGTGCCGTACGCAAAGCGCGAGTCGTACATATAACGAAGACTTATTCTGCTCGGCCGGGCGAATTGGAGCGGGACCTCGCTTAGCCGCCGCTGACTCAGATCTAAATGCGATAACGGGGATTTTTCTTCGCCGAGCGTTCGGCTGCCTTTTCTTTTTTGTCGCCGTCGTTGTATTTTATATACGTTTATTTCTGGGCGCTCGCGGTCGAAGATTTTCAAAGGTGGCTATAAGCGTCGCGGCATACAGCGTTTCCGATTGTGCGTAGAGAATTTTTACGAATGAATTATTAGCGATGAGCGAGTATTGGCGGTGGTGGAATAAATGCGTATAAGTGTTGCAATGCAATGCAAGTCATCGCATGGATGAAATGTAAAAAATGTTTATAAATACGCAATTTTGATAAAAAGAGCAAAGTAGATGCGATTAACAATTATACATTTATATATATATATATATATATATATATATATATATATATATATATAATGTTTATTCTTATTGTTCTCATTATCATTATTGAAACGAACCGTATGAGCAGCACCGGCTAAGATAACCTAACTGAATGTCAGAACAGTCATTAGCGCATCGTCCGATCAAACGGATAAAGCTAGGCGCCAAAGCTCGGCAAGCTGCCAGGAAAAGCGCCGCTAGTTTAAGTGTAATATTGCCTCTATCTAATAGGGATCACCGTACTGATACTCTTCCATAGACATCGATTCCCGTCACTAGTTAGCATAGAAATCCCTTACACGAATTCTCTCCGTAACTCGGTAGGTAGAGTTGCTTAAGTAACCAGTCCTTCTGTGTACCTATACCAGTTCGTTTATGTACTGTCCAAGAATAAAGATTACCATAGACTTGAACCTATGCAAGAGCAGTATATTTGACTTTACTCGTCCAGATCATCGAATCTTTCACAGGTCTCTGCCTGGCCATGTCTTTGTGAACATACGTCATTGTCTCTGATTTGAGTCTACGCGTCTTCTGCAGAAATGTCCGATCGCCATTCCGCAGGATCATAGAGCTAATGGCATCCTGGTATCGTGACGCTGCAGATGACGCTGGTAGTTGCAATCCAATTTCGGGCAAAGATATTTTGCTTCCTTCGAAACGGTCTAATTTTGAGTCCTGGGAAACAATTTCTCATAATCCTTCTGTTAATGCTTCGTGCCGTAGATCACAGTTCTGGTCTGCTTAAGGTCGGCTGTATCTACTGACGAGCGTTTCCCTGCCGCAGGCTTTCGAGAACATTTAGGAATTGTTGCATAGTCATTGTCGACGTGATTGCCAGGAAAGTTCTTCCCTTTACGATGAAGATGCTATCCTCGTGGTTCAGAAATTTAACATGTGCTTAAGAGTTAGATTTTCATGAAAGTGCGAAAAAAATTATTGCGATTAATACATAATTTCTAAATTTTAAATTATTTCATCAATTGAATATTCCCTAAAATATTCTAGTATCAGTCATCAAGTAAAATCAGAGCAATCAAATTTATTGTTTAATCTTTACTGGATAGATCTGATACTGATGTATAACAAATACATAATTTATGTTAAATAATTTACGTTAATAAAACGGTTAAAGTTAATATACCTTACACTTTATCAACGCTAACGAAGGAAAGTTTCGCGTTTGTCATCGTTATCTTTAGAGACAATGGCTTTCGACTGTTCAAGGGGCTCAATTGATTTTTAGCAATAAAAGCAGAATTCAGCGATGAAAGCAAAATTTTAAAGTTTCGAAGTAAAATAGCAGCCGCACGCCAACAATATATTGCACTCGTATACATTTCCTTAACGTCCGACGGAGAAGCAGTAAGAAACTTCCAGTCGCACGCACTAATGAGGGTATGGAGGAACAATACGAAAGCAGAAAACATGGCCGAGCCCGTCCCATTCCGCGAAAGCATTAAGCCGAGCCGATGGGTATTAGTTGAGATAATTTCTTTAAAGGTACGCTCTCTTTGTTCAGTGCTAATGGGATCGTTGTCGCACATGCCGGATTTTTGGTGTTCGTGTACACACGACAAGCCAATTAACCGAAACAGATGCGCAAATTTCATTGCCCGCCGTACCTGCGCGCTGGCATACGCCAATGATTTGAATACCTGTGCCATTCGCCTCGTCGTTTGCATTCGTCTTTGACGCAAAACACCAGCGCCATAACTTCACGTCACGCGCGCGCAGACCGAGTGGAGTGCACAAGATATATATATATATATCGCTAAAATTTGGTAACCAAAACGATCTTGGCAGAAGTTGTCGAGAAAAAATGTTCGGCGGGGGGAGGGCGCTTGCTTAACAAAGGGTCGTCGCATTCTCATACGTAAATCCATTGTGTATTATACGCTCAATCGAACAGTTTGTAGAACGGACGACGCGTACGACTCTCTAAGATCGCGAAAAGGCGTTTGAAACACAATCGGGCGCGTCAACTTTATTTGTATGAAAAAAAACATTTTGAAAAATACTAAAACGTCGGTTTAGTGTAAATGAGTTCGAGCGACGAATGCGACGCGCACATAGGAGTGTCAAACGAATCTCAATTGAAACTTATAATCTCGCAATGTACGAATATCACACTGTATATTTGTCGCTTATAGCACTAAAATAACGGCTACGTGATATGTCTTGCAATTGGTATTTCACGGAAAATGGCATTTGCTTTTGGATGACTCGAGCGATGGTCCGAATGATCGATAACTTGTTGTTTCGAGAACGAGACCCGGTCTTGGTACCGTTCTAAAAATTTACGCGTGCTTTGTTTGAGAGCAAAATCGCAGATATTTGCCGCTGATTCAGCGCCCCCATTTGGAAGAATAAGTAAATCGACTTTACATAACATACAAACTGTCACTTATCGAGATGAAACGAATAACCAAAAAAAGATATATCGATATGATCTAAAATTCCCGTGTTTAAAAATTCTTTTTTCTCGAAAATCCAGTCGGAGCGGTATATTCTTATGCCAACACACCGATCTTTTAACGTTTCTTTTGAAATCTACCAGGTATTTATATAGAGACGCGGTACTGTTCGTATGAAAAATCCAAACTACTTAGAAAAAGTATACTCGCCGATATTTCGATATGAATATTTATTCTGTTTCTTGTCAATTTTTCGGGACTCACTAGGCTTACTTAAACACTCAAATTATTATTTTAAAAGTATCAGAATAAGCCTTATCTGTTTAGACACAGTTTGTGCCGAAATTCCAAAAAATAAAATATTTCGACGGTAAATTTCTCTATATTTGCATAAGTCACGGCGCGAGAGAGGCAAAAGCCCAGGTGACAAATGAATTGGACGCAAAAAATCGCGCGACGTGAAAAAACCAGTCGCTCCGTGCGGGATATTTAGCTCTTCTTTAAGCCTTTCATCGATTCTGAAAAAGGTAAGATAAGCAGCTGGGCGCGCAGATCGGTGAGTATTTTCAGGGAGTATAATATATATATATATATATATATATACGCGCGATATTTCACTCGATCGCGTTTCCCTTTCGCGCACCGATGGCGATCTCCGTATAACGCAATAATCCTTCGACAACTCGAGAGCCAAAGAACGCCCGAGTCGCTCCGTTTCTTCTCAACGAGAGATAAAGAGGCACCGAATGAGAGAGACATAGAGAGATGGAGGGAGAAAGAGAGAGAAAGACAGTCGAAAACCAGCCAACCACCCGATGCTCTTCGGAATCTCTAAGCCGACGATGTCTCTCGACACGGCCCGCTCGTTTGAAGCTCTCTTGCCCGTTCATTTCGACGGAGAATATACTGGTCGAGGAGAAGGAGGAGGAGGAGGAGGAGGTTGGAGGAGGAGGACGAGGAGGAAGCGGACGGAACGCCGAAAACGTGACCAGTGAAAGCCATTCGCTCTCCTTTTTCCCCAGTAAGGTGTCTGTACGTGTGTGTGTGTGTGTGTGTGTGCGAGCGCGCGCGCGAGCACCTCGTACCGCGCCGGGCTAAAAGTCGAACGATCCGGTTGGCCTTGGACTTTTGCGCGGAGCCGGGTCGGCTCTCTAAAAGTTATTCTGGCTCGACGCTCGGATCTCGCTGGGCGGGGGAGGGGGCGCGATCGCGGCGGGAGTTGAGGCCCGCGGCGGGCCCTGGCAACGGAACGCTCGGCGCGAATTTTTTCCTCGGTCCCGGGAGGCCGAAAACGGCCGCGCGGTTCGCATTCGCAGACGAGCCGGGACTCGTGATCGAATTTTTGATCATCGTGCTGGGCAGTGTTCGTCGGCGATGGACAAATTCATGTACGTCGTAACGAAGCAGCGCACCTATGTATAGCTCGTTAAGATTATGCGCGATGTATCTAAGCGCTCGCGCTCGATCAAGCTGAGACGATTTATCGGACCTAAGGTCCACGTGAAAAGATATGTATACGTATACGTATGTGTGTGTGTGTGTGTATGTGTGTTGAGATTTATACCCGAGTGAAAACTGAACATCTCTTTGTAATAAAGCTATTAGAGAATTCTAAGATATAGTCTAAATGATGTGAAGTGTCTGAAGTAGTAGGTCACACCGAGTTCGTCTCAATTGTTCATTTCGTAAATTGTAATATTTGTTTAATAAATTGTTTTTAATCACAAACTCAACTTTTATTAATCCTAAATAGCCTACATCAACAATAAATATATATATATATATATATATATATATATATATATATATATATATAGGGTGGATGCTAAAGTGAGAAGAAGTTTCGAATTCAATCTGGCACGCTGGACCCATCGAATATTCATATCTATTTAGATATGCATAGATACGTATGTATACACATATACACACCTTGCGGTTGCCGGAATCAAATGCCCGCGCGCCCTTGATACATTCGAATTATAAATATGAATCAGTCGCGTGCGCGCGTGCCTCCGTGCGTCTATTTCGTGAATTTGAAATTCAAATTTAAAAAATGTTTAAAAAATCAAAATGTGCGCAACGCACGGCGCGACGTTTCTTCGGTATGAAAATTGATTCTTTTAAAGCAGATTAAAGCCATTATAAAAAGCTTGAGAGACGCAGTTTAAGCGCAATTACGAAAGAAAATGGATGGGAAAACCATCGCAATCGATCAAGTAACGCGTGCTCGAGTCTTATAGACGAGATGTGCTCGTTTTTTTTTTTTTTTTTTTTTTGATGGTTGTCGCGGTTGCAGAGAAGCCATTTTAAACTTGTTTTCGGTGAAAAAAAAAATTGAGCAAACAAACGAAGCGTACTAACCGCATTCTTCTCGACTCCTCAGTCCCCGGTTTGCTGCTTAGAAATCCCCGCGTTTTAAAAGTATTTACTTCGTTTCGCGAGATGTAATTAAAAATTTTTTTATCCACTCGAGTGTATATATATTATAATGTATATATAGAGATACTACTCGTTTCCAGACGGAAAAAGCAAAGGCGTTTTCGCTGCGCTAAAAAACTCATTTTCGAAGTTTAAAACGATTCATCAAAACTTTAAGATTCGATTCTGTTTAAAAAACAAAAAAAATAAAAAATAAAAATACTTTGGAAAAAGAATAAACGGAATGACGTCGGAATTTGCTCGTGTTAACGAGGCAGTATAACCTCTTCATGAACCGTTTTTCACGCGCGCTAAAGTTTTGAAAATATTAAAATGTCACCTGTAAATATACAATAAAATAGAAGATTGTCGTTATTTATTATTGAGATAATCTATATAGAAGGCTTCAATGTGGCTCGATAAAATTTTCGACAATTATTCTCATTTGTTTATAATATTGTGAGCATACTCGAAAAGTCCAAGTAATTGGTGTCAATAGTATAATCGCAAATGGTAATTGATCGTTAGTATAGCCCTGCACGTGCATTTCTGGTAGAATATACTTTTTTACTGTAAGTCGTCGAAATAAAAGGAAGTTTTATCGCCATTAATGCAGAATTAATACATTACTACGACGCTTAGCAAATGATTTAAACCGTTCTAATGAAATTCTATTTTTACAGTTTATAATCAAGAAATTTATTTTCTTGCTTTTACTTTAAGGGAGTTTAAATTTACCTTGTACTATCAAGGAAAATAAAAAAAAATCCTTATTATCACTATCAAGAAGTTTATAAAATGCCTTTTAATGGACATTCTTAAACTCGTTTTCACAAATATTATAAAAATGAATAATGGAAATTGAATAACTGTTTACCGAACAATGCAGGATCAAATCGTGTTTCATGAATAGCCAAATAAACAATCAGTCGTAGGATTGATTTATCCGCTTTTAAAAGCGCGTTTCAAGATTTTAATTGCGATATTAATTACCAATGCGGGCCACGCCGAAGAGAAACGAGACATTATTAAAAATAGCTCTGCGATATGCTAATTTCGCATTGATAAATTCGAAAGATTTTACCCTACTTTATCTTCCATTATGAGCAAAGCGAACTTTCACTTACGTTTTGAGAATAGGTAATGCGACTAGAGGCCTTAATTTCTATCGTATGTGGGAACGGCACGGAAACTTACCTGAAACAGAAAAACGTAAAATTAACAATTATTCCTCGATAAAGCATAATAATTTCCTACAATAATCATTAAAATTGAAAAGCCATCGATTGCATTCGCAATTACGTCGAGAATCGTCTAGAGCGACCACGTCGGCGGCGAGGGGGCGAGTTATAAAAATCTCGCGACCAGGCCAAAAGGGTTTTAAAAAAGTCATTCGAGCGCACCGGGTTCCCGTCCAGTTCCAGCCGGATGCGAACAGCCGTACCAAGAGCGCCGCGAGGCGTTGAAGTAGGTGGGGCGGCCGGGGGGGGGTTCGAGGGTGACGCGGCGGCAGCGGAGCTGCATCGATCAGATCGAACGAGGCGGTGATGCGGGGCGGACGGGGGGGGGGCGGCGGTGGGAGAGGGGGCGAGGCTGGCAGGCCGGAAAGAGCGTTATTTCCGTGATTATGCAACGGACAGTGCGTTCGCGCCGTTTCAACGCCGTCCTCTGCGGCGCGGGCACGAGACGGCGCCGAGGCGAACGGAGGATAAAGAGGAGAGGGAGAGAGGGAGATAGAGAGAGAGATAGAGAGCTAGGTAACGCGGCGCGCGCGTAATTTCCGAACGAGGGAGCGATTTTCTGTTTCGATGAGCGTCCTTCCATCCCTCACGCCTCCCCCTCGCCACCCCTCGCTCGGCCATCTCGCGAACGCGGGGCTTTGTGAAACATTAATCGCGGGAGTCGCGATGCGCGCGTGGAGGCCCGGGCGGTCGCGCAAAGGAGAAGGCGAGCGCGAGCGACGCCGTATGCGCGGCGCATTAGTGCACAGATACACTTAGGAATGACTTTGTTCGGCGCCCAAGGGAGGGACGCAGCTGCGGAACGGAGCGGAGAATTGCTCGTTCACCGGCACGCGTAAACGTATTGCAGGCGTAGCGCGTTGATTTTTTTTTTTTTTTTTTCGTTTCTTCCTCAGACTGTCCCCTGCTCCTGCAGGTCTTTTGTATATACATATGTGGCTCGGGAGACGGGGCTCAATTTTCATGTTCTTCTCATAAAAGAGCCGAGGAACGCTCGCGCGGCAGTTGCTTTTTATTCTCGTTCATTTGTTACTTCTTTATTCATTATAAATTTTAACGCTGTTAAAGTACATTTTAAAACTGTATTCTTGACTACCCATTACCCCTCCGTCATAGACCAAAATCTACGATTCGCCTGCATTCGATATTACGGGTAAAACATTTCGGGTAATAAGCGAGCACGCCAGCGCGCGCGGAAATCGGAAATCCGATTATAAAAAGCTGCCGGCGCGTCTGGTTGGGGGAGGGGGGGTGGCGAGGGAAATTAAAAATTTATTATTCACGAATGAATCAGACGCTAATGCATGGGTAATTTGCGCATTTTATTTCAATTTCCATTTTCACGTTGCATTAACATCGCGTCAATGCAGATAATCTTTACAGATTTTCGTATGTGTGTATGTATATTTTTCAATAATATAGAATAATGACGTTCACGTCGAATGAATTGTAGATAGATTTTTTTTTTTTAAGTTAACGCTTCGAAGTTTGTATATTTTCATCAAGCCGCTTGAATGCCGAATATAATGCTGGATTTTAGTGAAATGTTGATATAATACTACAGATCAACTCTAATTAATTTACCGGAAAAAAAATTCCAATTCGGATTTGCAAAGGTCGGGATATCGATTTCCAATTTTTAAGGCAAAAGTCGTGCTGCTTATAATTTTCTCATTTCCTCTGAATTAAAAATCCGTATTCCAAGTTCTGTCCTTAAAAAATTTCGAATTGTAATCGTTTAAAGATCAAAGCTGCGATTGTATTATGCTCTATTTCAAATTTTCTTCTCGAATTGCCTTCGTAAGAAAAAAAAAACGGGGTCGGACTTATTTTTTAGTATGACTTTAGTATTTACATGGACGTAGTGTTACTTTGGGCCATTCGAGTTTATTCGAAACGTAAAAGTTCGAGGCGTTAGTGAATGCACGAGTAACCGGCATATGGAAAATACAGATGTTCGCTGCTTAAGGTAGACTTTAATTTGATGCTCTTTTAGTCCGCGGCATATATCTATAAATAAATATATTCCTCGAACGCGTATGCGCATAAAATGAACGATCTATCGCGCCCATTTCCATGGCCCGTCCATACGTACTGCAACATTACTTTTCCAAATTGCCGGGGAATAATTATGGAAAGTATCGGCTGTGCTCCCATTTGAATCGACCGCGCGAGCGCGTACGTCGATATTGCATATACAGATGCGCAGCCATTCAACGGGCGCTAGGCATCTGGCGAGGGCGGCAGCGGGGATGAGGGAGAGGGGGCTGGGTAAAAGTTCCACTCGTGAAGAGACGATAATGGGGAAAAGAATCGCGCTCATGATATAGGGGTGCCCGAGAGGGGATAAAACGAATTTCTTTCGAGCTCGCGTCGATTTACGCGGTGCCGATTTTATCTCGCGCACATAACGTATCTGTAGCACTCGCTCTGGGCATACTGGACGAAAATAAGGGATACCCTTCCGCCCGCCCCTCCCACCTCCACCATCACGCCACCACCCCCTCCGGCCCGCGCCATCGTAACGCGCGACTCGATCGCCATTAGTACGTACTGCGTGTACGTGTGCGCGTTCGTACAACGCGCACGAGTAACATGGCGCGAAACGTGAGCGCACTGCGAATCAGCGTCAAATTGACCCCGCGCGGCTCCGGTCGGTATACCTAATTGCCAATTGACGGACGCGCCCGCGCTCCCCACGTAGAATTCTCGCGTATATAATAACGCGCTGCGAGGTGACGCGACGGTATTTTTCCATATATATATATATATATATATATATATATATATATATAGATTGTCGTCACTCTCTCTTTCTCTCTCTCTCTCTCTCTCTCTCTCTATCGCTCTCTGTCTCGATTGCCGGACACCTCCTCTGCACGGCCTCGGTGTCCCTTGCTCAGGGAGAAACGCAACATTTATCCCATTTACGCGGACGCTCCTGCCCGTGACCGGATGGAATTTACGTGGGGTCGTCGACGACCTGCGCGTTGATCGGCCCTCGAGCCGATACAGTGATTCGAGTCTAAAATTAAGAATAGTAGAGCTAGCGGCGCCCGGCGCGGAGGCTTCGCGCTCGCCTCGGCTAAGCGCTGGGACGGATGGGCTCGACGACGTTTGAAGGCCATTCGTATTCGCGACCGGGGCTCGAGGATTTTTTATTCGATCGGCAAATATGGGTCGTGGATGGATTTCGAACTGAAATTTCAATCCAATACATCACATTAAGGACATCTTTATGTTGTCTTCTTACAACGAAATATAGCTAATCTATAGATTTACTGATAATGAATATTAAATAAATCACGATTCTATCTCCCTTTATAATTCAACGTTCTGCATAAATGTAACAAACTTTTTCATCGCGTATGATTGCTAATACGGTTAACGACCTTTACCAGCTTACGTCATACAGCTGAGCATCTATAATGTAGAGCTACACGTATTATTATCGAATCAGTTAGACACCATAATTTCACGCTGTCCCTGCCATTCTTATCGATAAATCTATACATTATCGCAGTAGAATAGATCAGATAGAATAGGAAGACAGACTTACATAATTTCGTGGCAAATCGATTTGAATCTCTTCCACAATACCTTTCCCACACAATGCCAAGTCGTTATACACTTTTGTACTATGTGCGTCATACTTTGATTTATGCGAGATCTTATGTAAAACGGTAAATGTGCCGTTATCAAAAGAAAAAAATATTTTTCTACAGTATAGACACAATAATGCTTAATCGTGTAATGGCTTTATTAGAAATTCTATATAAAAGTATCGACGGCTATTAGATAACTACATCGCAGCCATGCATAGAGCGGGCAGAGGCAAATTAAAAATATCCATATACACATCGCCGAGTGGACGAATTGAGATCTCAAGGGTCAGACTGTTATCTGAGTATTGTATAGATATAGTAGCGAGAATGCCGGCGTCACTACGAAGGAAGCATATATGCCGCTCTTGCAGTAAGATATATATATATATATATATATATATATATATATACACACATACACACACACACACACACACAGAGAGAGAGAGAGAGAGAGAGAGAGAGAGAGAGAGAGAGAGAGAGAGAGACAAAGAGAGCGTGAGAGAGGGGCGGTAGAAGGAGGGGCTAAAGTGCCAAGTTGTCGATTAGCGCATACGCGCGCGGAATTCGCAGGGGGGGGGCGAGGGGAGGGGCAAGAGCCGAGGATCGATGCGTTCGAGTACTTTTCAAGAGCGCAGCGTCCGCACCGCGGGTGGCACACGCCAATTGGCCCCGGATTCTGACCTCTTCCTTTCGCCGCTTCGATCCCCCAGTCCGTCCCCTCCCACCCTCTAAAGCGCTCCGACTCGGGCGTGCGCCGCGCACACGGTCGAACTGGCGTCAATCTTTCGTCGACGGCTCGCCGGCTCCGTCGGCTGATCATACGCGAAGTGCCCCGTTCGCGGAAACGGGCATCACTGTCGTCGGCCCGATGCGGGCGACGATGGTAACCTTTGCTTCTTCTGATACACGGATGCGCACACGTCGTTCCGTGAATTGATCGTTCGTCCGGTTTTTCACATAAATGCGGGAATAATCTGGATCGCTTTTTTCGATTGTCAATGAATTGGCTATTGTTGTCACAGTTATGCCAATGGATCGTAGCGACTGTACGGGTTGACCGCCATTCCAGCAATAAACAATTTATTTTTACACGCGTTGAGAGCAATGCCTTGTTGAATGCAATGCTTCCTACGTAAACTTATGGCTCAGCCCTTGATACGGTAGATAAGTCTAAAAACTTAATACGTCGGACGTTTTATGCATTTGGAAAAGAATACTGAAAAGATAACTCCAGTAAATACATCAGCGATATGAGACTTAAGCTTTTGCAAAGCTTAAAAAAAAATTCTGATAAGACAGGGCTCAAAACTTGTAAGCCCGAACTACGCCAACCGCAATATCACAAAGCACAGCTTCGCAAATCCAAAATTCCGAGGACGGGCATGAAATTAGACACGTACTCGTCTTCCGCGAATGGTTTTAAGGATTATTTATTTAGTTGTATAATAAAAGATTCGGAAATGATCGTAAAACTAGCAATAATTTAATAACTGTTTAACATAAATTTATAATATAAGTTTAATATACATTCAAAATTCCAAGAGTTGTGTAATTTTTATTAATGATGTATCTAAATCAAAAGATCTATAAGTTGTACAAATAATAATTTTTTTCAGCAGTGACCATGTATTTTTCAGGACTATTATTAATTATTAATTATAACTGAGGTCGTTTATACATACCTTTGTCTCAATAACAATTACATTAATCTATTATCCAATAATACAAGAACACATTCATTTTTAAAACAGCTTTGTCTTTCTAAAATAACGAAACACGTATAAAAAGATAAAGATCTATATAGGATCGTATAGTGCTTGAATTATTGCAAGCCATAAATTTTCGTTCACGCGAAAAAACGACTGAATAACAGACTCTTGCGCAAATCTAATAATTTGCTCTAATTTAAAAAGGATCAATCCAACTTCTCGATCGCTCTATAATCACCGTTCGCGTACGGCGCCATAAATTTTTACTCGTCTCGCTTAAGAGAAAATTGAATATCGCATCGAAGTGAATCGTTATAAATTATTGCGGCATCGAAACACCAACAACAACAACAACAACAACAACAACAACAACAACATTGCCAGCAGCAGCGGCAAAAAATGCAGCGCTCGAAACCGGACGCGATCGTGTACAAAGAACAAATTACGGGCATCTGTCTAATTGAGAAACGATAGCCATAGGTTCGCCGTTTCGGTTTTTCATCGGTGCCATTTTTCTCGGCGCAATGCATGCGCCGAGCGAGACAATATCGCGGGCGACGTTTCCACACGTAAGCGTGTCCCCCAGGAGCATTGTACGCGCCCTCGCCGCGCGCGCTCATTAATGAAACATTTTTAAACGACCATCGGCTACGTATTATAATCGGGCGCGCGCGCTCGCGCGACAATTGTTTTTGCTCTTCCGTTCGGTCGGCCGGCGCGCTGCATCGACGCGTTCCCACATCCGGCCCCCTTGCTGATCTCGCTTTCGTTGGCGTTCTTTGCAGATTCTCTCTCTCTCTCTCTCTCTCTCTCTGTTTCTCCCCGTATCGATGTGCACCGGTGTGTGGCGCCAAACACGCCATAGACATTATTTCCGTTACTCCCTTCCTACGTCACTATCTCTCTCTCTCTCTCTCTCTCCCTCTCTTTCCCTTTCCTTCTCTCTCCTTCTTGTTGCCTGATGCCAGATGTACATCTGTGGCGAGCTCAACCTTGAAACAAATAATGGAAGGTATGCGCGCCTGTGTGCGAGTGTGTTTGCGCGTGTAGTACGAGCGAAAGATCCGAAAGGAAGACGTTTTCGCTGAGTATATAAGCGGAATTAATCGGTCTCAAAATTGGCCCACGGCCAAGCTATGTAGGAGTATCACAAAATGGTGTGTATATATATATACATATACATATATATATAGATATATAAGCGTACGTGCTTTCTCTCGCGATGAAATATTTTGGTATATGCTGCAACATGGCGTTTTTGGGGGAGAGGGAAGGCTCCCGCGGTTAAATGAAAAGGAATCGATTAATCCCCTTTCGCTCGTATGTTATACTCTCACACACACACACACATATATATATATGCACTGTTGTATGTATAGCGGCGGAAACAGTAGTACGATGCGCGGTGTGTGTAACATTACGAACCGAGTTAAATGTGAAAGTTAGCTGTGGCCGCAACGATATTAATCGATCGACTTGTTAAACTCGCCATTCCGCAATCGCGTTCATTAGTTGGATGGTTGCGATTATTTATTAACGTTTCGTTACAGAAATTTCATCATTTTTTTTAAGCCCTCAATGATCGACGGATAACAATAAAATTTCAGATCGGAGTATAATCATTTAGGATAAATCCGCGCTAAGAAATAGAGCCCCGTCCTCTTCATTATAATGCAAATATAACGATTGTAAATACTTTATTAAGCCGACTAGCATTGTTGAATGTCCAAAATACATCTTATGTTATCTTCCTAGCCTTCGGCTGATTATAAAATCATTTCACTCGATATCCGGCAATATGCTGAGGAGTAAACTGAACTCAGTCTCAATTATACACGTACGATATTCTCGACTAGCGATGAATTATGAATATCGCATCCAAATACGGGAAACACTCCAAGACTAATACGGTCGAACTGGTGCTTATGAGTCAGTTTCTGAGACGCTGTACAAGTGGAGTTATAAATAGTTTGCATTAATGTCAATGTGGCCGGGACTGTGGGGGGGGGAGGGGGGTCGAGGCGTGAAGTGTAGGTAGCGACAGACCACAAACGTTCATCCCCACTGCCGCGGTACAAGTATCCAAGTGGAAGGAGCCCCCGATGCAGCTGCAACCGCGGACGCGCCCGCGTGATTTAGCGATGGTCACTCGTGTGAATTATTGAAGCTGACGCGAGGCAGCTGCAGCGGGCCAATATATATATATATATATATATATATATATATATATATATATACAAATTATATAGGCATCTGACCGCAAAGGGATCGTTGATAGTCTCCTCGGTATTTGCGTTGCGTGATAGCTGCAGCAGTGGCGATTTTCTTCATCTTACACTTGGGTGCGCGCGCTTGCTTTCTTTAGAGAGAAAGAGAGGTATAGAGAGAGAGAGAGAGAGAGAGAGAGAGAGAGAGAGAGAGAGAGAGCTTTTGCAGTTGGATAATAATCCAATGGCAAGAGGGCGCAATTTCTTTGCACTACTTTTCTTTTTTTGTATTTATTTATCCGATTCGAGCACAGGACGCGCACCGGATGAAAATTGATCGCCACCGGATTAGATTAGATGGCCGTGTGAAGAAGAGCGCGCGGGTTTGGTGTGAAAGAGGTGTGTGTGTGTGTGTGTGTGTGTGTGTGTAAAGTGCAGCAAGGGAGTTGGACGTCGTCGTCGTCGTCGTTGTCGTCGTCTAAGTAATTGACATGGCTGAATGGCTCGTAGAGCTCTTAGCTTTATCTCGGCCTGTACCTGAGAAAGCGTGGAGGGAGGAGGGATAGGGCGGGGCAGTGGCTCTTTGGGGGATTCGATTTCAGTTTGGAGAATGCTCGAAGTATTAGATCAGGCCGTTCGAATTTGAGCGATTTCATAACTGGAACTGGTGGGATTATAAGAAGAGAAGGTCTATCAAGAAGATCTTATGAGATTTTGGTGACGAATTTTTATCGCATTGAGCGAGGTAACTCTTGCGTTCAAAATGAGCATTGTAAACGTTTAGAACCCAGAGCTCTTTCATCATTAACGGATAGAGTACTTATTCTTAATTAGAATTATAGTACTTCTCTATATAATTAGAATAACCAACAATAATAATAGTTTAGGCTTTCTAATAGAAAAAAGAATCATATTTCAAGTAGAAAAAGTCTGACGTACCTATGTTCAGAATTATAAAGTTTCTATAATATATCTCTGGCTTTAGCGTTTGATTATATTCTTATGCTAATGGGTCTTAATACGTCTGAAATTTCATAGACATTATTTGAGACGTTAAACATTTCAGGACCAAGTTTATTGAAGCTTTTTGGATTGAATTGTTATTCTATGAGATTTTCATTAAAAACAATCACCGGAATAGAAGATAAGATAACCAATTTTATCACCAGTTGTAATTAGAGTACTAAGTGTTAAGTCCTATAGAAGTTTATAGGGTTTGTCTGACTGAGAGTTATCTGACTTAATCCAGGCCAATTCATTTACCTATATCTTTTGAACTCACCTTGTAAGTTCGTTACGAGTTTTTCATTAACAAAGGTCCGAACGATAGAACATCAGCTATACAAATATCAATAAAGTGTTTCGAATCATCATTTTTCAAATATCTAGTCATTTCACGTCATTCTATTTGCAGTGATAATGATATTTTCTATGAAACAATGTAAATGATTCATAAAAACTTTATGTGGTTGAAAGAAAAATAACTTTCGAACTATGGAATAAGGCTGGATAATTTAGTCTTCGCTTCACCAAGTATAGAATAAAGAAGATTCAGCTCTGATCAATCATCAGTAAAACTGTGATTCAGAGAATCGGTATCTTTAGTAGAGGCTACTTTTTAGGGAATCCGAATGGAAAATTTTGTCGCCATGCTGAACCCGATCGATAGTCAGGGAAAGTTTTGAATTATTCAGGCAAAAGCTCGTTCTTTCTTACCGCTTAAAATAGCGGAATTAGTTTAAAAAGTACGAATTTCCCCCCTCGACATTGAACCAGCATTATGACAAATAAGAGTATTGCAAAAAAAAAACTCTGCTTCGTCGTATATCAGCGTAACTGAGCGCATTATTGCAAAGTGCCCCTGCCCGGGTGTACGAAACGGATAAGTCCACTTGCCGCGCGAACGCGCACGTTGAAGGAAATCTAACGAGGGGGCATTTTCCGCGTCTGGCTTAATAATCGCATTCGCCCGTTTAATATTCGCCGTTCGCCCGGCGGAAGTCGCCGCGCACGCAGCGAGAAGAGGAAAAGACGATCGTGCCTTTTAGTAGATAACGCCGACGCCTTTGGTGATGGTATTCTTGAAGTGACGTGCACACGGGACTATGTATATATATATATATATATATATATATATATATATATATATATATATAATTGTAATGTAGAACTTGTCGCTCTCGGCTTTCCAACGTCATCCATTGCCGATGCAAAGCAAGCCGTTTGTATGTGCACGCGAAGGCTGAATTTTTCATTTCATTTTATGCCTGCTGGCGCCATGCACGAAGAGTGAAAATTGAAATTCGCCGAATTAAATTACGTGAATTTGAAATTTTCAAGCCGTAATCGATATAAAAGCTGCCTTTTAAAATAATATTTTTGTAATAAAACATTTACTGTTATGATGGTAATTAAGAGCGGCATATTTTTGGTAAATAGTAGCTGAAAATATATATTGCGTCGAATAGCGTGCATCATTATAACGTAAATTTCTGTTTATAATACAGAATAAAATTTTTATACGTGTTTCTTGGCTTAAAGGTCGTTTTCAAATAAAATTTTTGAATATTTACTATTAATGGCGATATAAAAATATTTAATCCAGTTTTAAATCTGGATTAAATATGTTTAAGTCTGTAATTTAATTTTAAGTTTAAATGAATAAGGATGACTTTAACAATCCGCGATTCTACAGACAATATTGCTTTAAAAAAATTTTTTCAATAAATTTATTTTATTAAAATAACCTCTTGTATTTTCTTTGTTCAATAATTAATTTGAATGAAATGACTTTATATCTCTTACAGATGAAAATCAATGAACATAGACATTGGTTTTTCTATTTTAGTACATTGAACACAGCAATTCATCGTATATTTGTCCATTAAAAAACTCATCAAGATTTCTATACATAAATTTTTGGCTCATATAGGCAATATATAGTGATATGATTCTAAAAATATTTATCAATCTCCGTATGCAAGGTTTATTAATTGTACACGTAAGTAAGAATAGTAGTGAATAGTAGAATTGAACTACCATTGTAACTAATTAAGTAATATTTCAATGTTTTATCTCTTGAATATATAAAATATATATGAATATATCAGCGTAAAAATCAGCCTAAATTCTATATAAAAATCGTACAATTACACCTTGAATAACTGCCACGGGAACAATGGACGATTTTTCAATTGACCCTATCGCTTAAATCTTTAATTCTCTGCGTGCGCCGGCGCGAAATGAAATTGTTTTATTCAGGCGGTTGGCGCGTGCGCGCACCTGATTCCTGTTACAGTTTTCCGCCCCGATAAACTTTTCAACCGAAGACGTAAAACTGATTGAAACCAATTCGAGTCACCTTCGAAATTTAAGATTATCCTGGACCCGGAACAATTCGATCCTGAGTAAAAAGAAACATATGTTGGAAGTACATTTAGCAAGGCGTAGGTTGATCCAAAGCCGTGTGTTTTACATTTCGGAAAAACTATTTGATTGTCATAGTTTATTCAGTCTGAGCATGCAAATGATTAAATGTTACTGTGAAAGCAGAAATTTTAAAGTACACAACTGCGATAAAGTAATGTCAGAAAATATTAAGACTTCTATGGAGGAATGCCTTTGTTCGATTAGTACAAATTCTTTTACTGGAATAATTTTTTTTTAAATATAATGTAGCTGGATTGTTGAAATAATTTCGGTAGGCTGGAAAGATTTTTGTTTCGTTTCGACTTTAATTTTTAACACAGTCTCTATTGGAACTGATGATTTTTTTATTGCAGTACCTTAATACACTTGTGCACAATTTGTAGAGACCGACTCATCAAGTTTCAAAATAGCCATTTACAGCCTCAACAACTCTCTTGTTATCGATTTTTTTTAGAAATGGGCAGATGCATTATCTTAACGCAAGGCAATTGTTTTTTCATGACGGTCTTAAATAGAAGTATCTAATGATGACGCAGGCTTCTCCGCACTTTCCGATTTTTACGTAAACAATCAAGGTGTGCTGTTCACTGTAGGCTTGAAAATTACTAAAATTAAAGTCAGTCATCACTGGATAATTTAAGAAAGATATAATGAGATATAATATTATAGAATACAAAAAATTCAATTTGTTGCAGTGATTTTTAGATCAGATTGTAAACTTTTTTGCCCGTCCTTGTGTACGCAATTGAATCTGATAATACAATTTACAATTTTTAAGGCACAAAAACTTTCGTACGAAACTTCAATATTTCTCACGAGAAGTACGTTAGTTAAGCTTTATACAATACATTTCTTCGAAAAATGTCTTTATTAATATTTTTTCGTTAAAAAGGAATATATTTCATTGTAATTCATTGAATAGTTGGTTTATAGCATAATCGATTTGTAAATTTTTTTCAATATTAATTAAAAAAAATTTAATTGAAGCTTTAATTAATTATGTAAGTTGTTCAATGCGCAATTTCAATCTGGCTAATGTCTAAATAGCACTTTACTGTTGCGTAAGTTAATTTTGTAACATCATGTATAATCAAAACTAATTACTTAAATCTGTTTAATTAAGTATTATTTGCTTATATAGTTAATTTAATTAAAAGAACAATATACAATCATTCTGGATTGCTACATAAAGCCGTAAGTAATTCCACAATTTGCAAAATGTGACGAAACCAGGGATTTAAATTAAGTTCAAATTGACTCATTTAACCGAGTAGGCATTATTGAGAATACTAAATGTAAATGTAATGAGGAAAACAAAATAGTACATTTTATGGTAACTTCGGTTACATGAAAGGACCAAGAAAAAAAATATATAATTGATTTAATAATCTGAGAGAGATACCAACTTTTTAACGCCTCTTAAGAATAAGAAGTGCAGTTTTCCTAAACATATTTTTTTTAGAAATGACATACGAAATATTCAATTTACAGAAGCTTAATTTTTAGCAATATTATGAAAAAGATAAATGATATTTTTTCTCGAAAATTATTCATATAATTTCTTTAGAATTATTTAATTGAAAATTAAAAGAAATAGGAACATTTATTACTATTTAAGAACATCATTGATCGTGACAGTCGCACAGCGAAGCAACTACCTAGAAAAATAACCAAAAGCAATGGTTAAGCAGTCAATCTGCAAAAACCCCGCTTGTATAAACGCCCGTTACCCCCATTATTAATACTCCGAAAATGCCGAGAGCTTATTTCCCCTCTTAATTTTCCCATTACGTGATACGACTCTCGAGGAATAGAGACTCTCCGTCTCTCTTTCTCCCTGCATTTAAAGTGGCGACATACCCCTTTTCTCATAATGGAGAGGGCGAGGGAGAGAGTGAGAGAGAGAGAGAGAGAGAGAGAGAGAGAGAGAGTGAGTGAGGCAAAATCCTAGAGGCCCCGGAACCCAGGAGCTTTGAAAATTTTATTACACCGACTCGCTTAAGTCTTACAAAGAGAAATATAGAGGGGCGCTGGGCGCGAGGAGGGCCGGGAGAGGCTATATAGGAAGCCGAGCGAGATGAAATGCAATTTCGCCTAAAATGAATCATCCGGTTTTTCGACGGGCCGCATTCGACGCGTTGGAAATACGAAGGGAGGGAGGACGATCGTAAACCTCGTCCTTTCTCGCCGCTCCGCCCGCGGCTCTGCGCCTCGTCCTTCTTCGCCGATCCCGTTGAGTTCCATGGACGAGCCCCCCCCCCCTCCCTAGCCTGCACCGACCTCCGGCGCGCTCGAGCGAGGGAATTGGGCTCGCGCTCGCTCGCACCCCCCCCACTCTCCCTCGCCCCAAGACGAGAACACCGTATCCCTTAGGCTTTTTTCGCACTTCTTTACATAGACACACAAACGCGCGCGCACGTACGAACGCGTAAACGAATTGATACGTACATGTGCGTCGGGCAACCTTTACACATTTGTAGTCCTCGTCCACGAGTGTACGCAAAAGTGAGGAAAGACGAAGACAGCAGCTATTCTATAAATTTACGCAACTTGTCAACCACCCATCGCTCTCACTCTCTCACTCTTGACCCACCAACATACTTTCGCTTGCTCGGACGAATCTTGAAGGTAGGGTGGGGGGGGCGAAAGAGGGGTACTTTCGCGAAGCACACATACTTCTATCACTCTCAAAGAGACGATATATATATATATATATATATATATATATATATATTTGTTTGTTTGTTTGTGTGTGTGTGTGTGTGTGTGTGTGTGTGTGTGTGTGCGTATGTGCGGACATGGCAAGCCATATAACAGAAGGAAAGACCGCAATAAGGAAGCTACCATAAGTGGACTCTCCTGTCGTTGCGCTCACATCGCTGGCATAAATCGAAATATAATCAGGGGGGGGGGTCAGAAATCCAAGAGTACCGAGAGAGCATGGAACGTCGCGCTTCTCTCCTCAAAGCCCCATCGAATTGACACGACAGCCGATAGAATCAATTTGATCGTCGGCCCGCGCGAGGGGCGGGGGCGCAGAGGTCTAATTAACGGACAAAGAGCTGAAATCGGTTACGATGCAGCTGTTGTTGACGAGATGGGAATTTAACGAATCGCAGCGCGCTACGTACGTTCGCGCGCGTCTATTTCGGCTTCGGGCTATATGTTTGACGAGCGATTTGGTTAATTTTGCATATGTATATATATATATAGTATGACACATAGAGAGGCATGTGCACTCATTGGCTGTGTTCTAGTATTTCTAGTATCTCGCGGTCTATATGTTTAACGAGAGATTCGATTTATTTTGCGTGTTTGTATAGTACGCCATATGGATGCATGGACACTCTTCTTCGGCTTTTGAATTCTACATGCGGGTCCGTGTTGCGATAATGTGTTTGGTCGACGAGTATACTCCACCAATCAATCGCGATAATTAGGAATTAGGGCTTTATTTGTGTTTGTTATGGGAATTCGATGCGGGCGATCGTACATACATTGGAGATGTTCCATTGTGGAAATTAGTTATTATTATCAAACACTTTGAGAATGATGATTTCAACGAGTGTGGTTTTGTGTTTATAATTATTTGCTTTGTCAAAACGATGTAATATCTTGTTTTGAAAAAGAATTATTCGAAGGAGTGCGAAGAAGTACTGATAAAACGAAGAAGTACTAATAAAATTGTATTGAAATGAAGCAAAATACTCGTATTGAGTGAAAGTAAATTTTTGTTTTCTTTTCTCCTTGTTAAAGCGTACTAATGTGTTCAGACACAATGTTTCGCAGAATTTAATTTACTGAAATTGTAAGATATTCTTCGACCTGCCGATTCCCATGTTATATGCCCGAATAACAGATTACTACTGCTAAGTTCAAACATCATCAGTTGTTCTACTTCAAAAAATCGTTCAGATATGAAAAAGCAAACTTAGAAACTTACCAAAAATCGTCTCGTTGATACGTAATACCGTTCCAAAGAAATTAAATTGAAAATGCTGTGTATGTTTTCACATTAGATATCTTAAAAGTAAACTAAAGAATAGCGATGTTCTTTAATTATGTGTCTGAGACGAACTTTACAGACATGCTCAGTATATTTTTTTTTTATTTTTTCAATGGAAGCCACGATATTCCTATAGCCAATTTGGCTCACATTACGAGAGGTAACCAAGCGGTCAGACAAAATAAAATCCTCCAGATCAGGATCGCCAAATCATCGAATTAGGAGCAAATAATAAACGAGCTTAAAGCATGTAGGAAACAGGATGCTTTTTTCGTTCTGACTTTTGATTGATGTACTTTGCTCTAATTAAATTAAATGCATTGTATATTGTTGACGGGATTTTGAGATGCCATCATTTTCATGACAAATTAGCAGTAAGAATAATATTTCAAAGAAACAAATTTTTGCTTTATCTGTATCCCTAATGTGTAGTATCATAATTATTGACCATATCGAGATCGCCTGATTTCGTACGAATTAGAATCCAGCGGTCAATTAAAAGAAAAAACGCTTTTAGGCATGGCAGATGATTGCGTTGCTCTATGCGAGGGTTCGCGGAGATGCAAGGGCTTGCCATGGGAGGAGATTAGAAAAATAAAAGATCCAGAAAATCGTTAAAGCAAGCCCTTGGTGAGGAATAAGTTGATAGCTCAGCTTTTTTCACTCGCAGTTATAGCAGCTAGCCACTGTTCCGCATCTATTGACGTGGGAGTGAGCCATCGTGCTTCCTTGACACTTGAAAACGATGGTGGGATGACGGCGCTATTGACTAGAGTATATATATATATATATATATATATATATATATATATATATATATATATATATCAAGCCAGGCGAACAAAAGAGCGAGAGGGGGGGGCCTGTCCTCGAAACTTTTTCGCCGCGTTCTCCTTTCGGCGCGCTTCGGCTGATTGTTTGCTTTTTCTCGGCCAACCGCGCGTTTACGCATAAACGCCATATACTTTCGCCAGCGATTTTATATACTACCTTGGTCCATCCTTCTTTCAACTCGTCATACGAAATTCTTTGAAAAATTGTTGTCGCAGTCTCGATATCGGTGTATGTATACCGTATATGTATATCGGCGGAAAAGATGAAAAAAAAGAAAAAAACATAAATCAAGCGTATGAGTATATATACATATATTATCCATTTGTTGCTCGTTAAAGTCAATTTGGGTGAATAATTTTAAAAAAATACTTTGACCGAAGGTATACAATTTTATGCATATTAATTGAAAGTGCATAGATGAGGACAGTTTGAACAATTCTATTCAAATTTCTGTTTTTATTCGAATTTTTTAGCTCGTTCGATCTAAAATTGGAAATGCTATGGGCCTATATCTTGATAATATGAAGGAAACTCATTGCTATGCGTCATTTGTCTGCTTTTATCCCTGGAAAAAGAAAATTCAAAAAGAAACGGAAAAGCACAATTAACTATTGATCGAGCCTACTTGCGATAAAAAGGCACTATGTATCGAGGAAAACAATGGCTTGTAATGGGCGCCGGGGGTAATAAAAAAGAAAGGTAAAAGAAACTTCTGCTTTTAAAATCGATCGATCCCCCAAGAGATTGTAAGGAATGTCTAGGGGGGACGATAGTTTAAGTTACTTGTCCGCGATAGCTTTCAAATATGAGCATTTTATCTTCAGCTTGCGGTGCATCGTATGAATAAGCGCAGCGTTTCTCGATGGTGATAATTGCTGATGTGATATCACATGCCCTTCTTGTGTGTATCGGTATTATACTTACTACTACAAATTAACAACTTGCTAATTATACTAAGCTAAAGTTAAACTTTTACGCCCCCCTCCCTCACTCCTGGCTGGGTTGCTTTTCTATCGTGAAAAATGTTCCTATTCCCCTCCCCCCCTTTTTTTTAATAATGCGAATTGCGCGGTATCATAAAAGGCGACTCCTTACGACCGACTCATTGATTTCGCCAAATGAAAAGCCATAAAAAGGTTCGTAGGAGAAGGGCAGGTCATAGTCGATAAAATGCTCTTATACACAACGGCTTTTATAGAGGCAGGTGGAGAAAATTTTTATAACTCCGCGTATATAGGATTTTCTATAGGACTGTTGAAATTTTTAAGCCTTTCCGTAAGTGTTCTAAATATATATATATATATATATATATATATATATATATATATATATATATGTATATATATATATGTGTGTGTATGTATGTATGTATATATATAAACCTGATTTAATTCGAAGGCATTTCAAAAATTGGCACTTCCAAAATAGTTTAAAATATTTCCTTCTTATTGCGTACAACTTTTCGGCCCGTAGCTCATAATTCATAATTACGGCTTTTAAATTTAGAAGTATTATATGGGTATTTGGAAATTACTAGCATGTGAGTGGATCTCTTTTCTCGCCATTATCAATTGTTTACAAACGATATTCTATTCTAAATTACCCTACTGTATTCCAAAGGAACCATGTAGAAGTTTTATTTAAAGAAGATCCGGAAAGTAAACTATTTCGAGAAGGTCTCTTTAATTTCTTCTGGCAGTCTTCTTTTAGTGGCGACAGATTTAAAAAAAAAATAAAAAAACAAAGAAACTGAGATTAATATTTGTTCTAAAAATGTTCCGATGAAACTCCGTTTTTCATTGAAACAGAAAAGAACTAAATAAGACGCTTCAACGCCGAATAAAACACAATGAAATTGGTTTAAAAAGATACGAAATAATAAAATTGAATATGAGCTTGTGTTTTTATATGAAATACAAATTTTTAAATTTCAGTCCTCAGGGATTCTTAATTCATTTTTATGAAAGTGTCATCGAGAGCACGGACCAATAAAGTATCAATCTTTTCACCACGGGGAATGATTCACTTATCAAATTCAAAAAGAGCGACGTCATTTTATCGGGCGGACTTTTTACTCTCTCCATGGCTCGCATATAAATAAAATCTGAGTAACGCGATAACTCGCTTCCCTGGTAAAATAGACGCCGGCGACGTTACAAAAATCCGACACTCGAAGTGTCAAAATCTTCCCTGTCCACGATTACGTTTCACGCGCTATTCCATCGCCGACGGTTATTGGCGACTGGCAAATTTACGCGCGCACGCCGATAACGCGCAAAAGGGGCAGGCGTATCGGAGCGCGAGACGAGCCTCGTATGTGGGGTGTGGAGGGGGGGGGTTGAGGAGGAAGAGGTGGACGTCGCGGACGGTAAATAAGAAGTTATGCGCATCGGGAATTCGAGAGGATATATATCGCACGTGCAGGCGCGCGCGCGCGCTGCGATTGTTATTATTGCACCATTGTTCCGGGGACTGGGCGGCGCGTTCGTTAAGACACGCAATACGTAATGCGTTGCTCGCGCGTTCGCGCGTGCGAACGTTCTCTCGTGAGCGGGGGGCGGGGGCGGGGCTATTTTCGCGCGTCTACGCCGCTGCGGATAGGGAGGCAGAGGGGGTTTATAATCGGGTTCAACGGAATTACAGACTCGGTTTGTGGGTTTATTTTCGTTCTGGTCATAGGCGCGCGCGCGAGATAATATCATCGTGGTTCAGATCAGTTTTGGAGGCGCGAAAATTTTGTTCTCAGACATCCGATGGCGTGTCGTTTCGCTCGATCGTCAAAAGTACAATGGCGGCTTCGTTGACGACGCGCGGCGGAATTCGCAAAGGCGACTGAATTGCTTTATTATAATGGTTTTATTAAGCTAATGAGATAATGCATCGTGCACGCGAGTTGATCGGTTAATGGCGAATTACGATAATTGCTGTATATTCTAGACTTGCATCATCGATATACTTTCATTGTTTAACGATCGATCTCAATTCGGTCGCCTGTTGAGGTTATATATGCGTTCCAGTAATTTGTTTCGTGCTTTGCAGAGAACTACCAAAGAAAGAGACCAGACTTCTTTTATACGAAAACTAATCATTATATATCTGATAGGTTATTACGTATTTCCGCTCTCTGCTTTCATCTCAGCCAACAAAATATTGAACGTTATTAAGTCAAGATTTTCATTCGCATTTGCAGAATTATCCTTTGACAAAAGTAAAACATTTTTAAATAAATCCGTAATATGTAAATACTGGTCATTGAAAGGATTGGCAAAATTTATAAAATTTATTATGAAATAATACAACTCTCAACTATGTATTCTATTTGACATTAAATCGGGACTTTCTAATTAGAGAACACTTTCATTTTAATAATTATTAAATCATCTTCACTTTCTCCGTATTTTTTACCAGTGTATTTCTTTACAATAAAGAACTTTCAACCCAAAATGGTTTTTCAATTCAGTTCGAAATAGAATTTTTTCTGACCACTAATCAATGAAAAAACACATAATAATAAATTTTAGAAAAAAGTGTAATATATATAAAAGTAATATAAAAAAAGTTATATATATTAGACATACATTTATCATCTGCTATGCTTTTAAAGAACTAAATTCACATAAGATCCTATATAAAGCACATAATTATAAAAATAGATAGTACTTAACAAAAATTATAAAACATTCAGTGCAAAAAGCCTAAGTCTTCATCTCATCTATTACTTCATAAGAAATTACACTATATATTAACTATCTTTCCGGCCTAACTCTTTGCACTTGATAAATTACAGTTCCTATCTAAAAAATTTTCATTATGCTTAAGTACGACCTGCTCGCTTATTGAATTCAGCAGCAAACCATGATGGGCGCTTATTCAATGATGTTTTTATAGTATCTCATATTATCCCCTCTCCTTAGATCAACTAGGTTTCTTGTTTCTTGATTTTCTCTCTCTCTCTCTCTCTCTCTCTCTCTCTCTCTCTCTCTCTCTCCTCTCTCTTTCGCTCACTCTCTGATGATCTAAGTCTATGCAACCGAAGCGGACAATTTCCAAACGGTCGATCCTATATAGAACCGCGAGGAAAAAGCACCCGGGGAAAAACTCGAAGTGGAAGGGAGCATTAATTGGTTGTCTCTTCACCCGCTTTTATGCTCGATTGCTTCTTCTTTTTCTACTTCTTCTCCGCCTGTATTTTTCAATTTTCCAGTCTCTTTCAGGCTCTATCTCTCTCTCTCTCTCTCTCTCTCTCTCTTTCTCTCGTTCTATCATGGTCGTACTTGCACGAGCGCTGAAAATAGTTTAATTCGCACACTCCAAAAATAAAGTGTGCCGAGCGGTTCGAGCGCCTACGAGAGCTCCGATGAGACGTTCTGGTTCACGGATTCTCATTTTTGATTAGAACAATCTACGCGGCCAATCCTAAGACGGATATTTGAGAGGTTTATGATCTTTCTAATTTATTATCGAAATATAAGAATTTCCTGATCTGAGTATAATAAGTTTATTCATAGCAGAATTCCAATAAACTAAGAAAATAGTTGGATATTCATAATAAATTTCATTCCCAAAGGAGCGTAACTATGTATTCATTAGAAAAAGATCTCTAATAGCATGAGACAGAGTATTCGTTCAAGTTTATAAGGTCGAATTCCTAGATAGACGGAGACTTATATACGACTTAGTTTGATTTATGCAAATCTAACTATTCGTTTTTATTATTTTTGTTGCGAAGAGTATCGTATGGAAAATATTATATCAGCCCGAGTAATTTTAATTTTAATATCTCTAGTTTTATTACTCCTAGCTCTAAACATTTAAGATGTATAATGAGGATATGCAGTGAGGAAGGCATGCTGCTACAGAATTTATAAGGAATCATCTAGACACGGCCTTGATCTTATCAATCGCGAATAAATCTACACAAATTTCTTTTCCTAGAAAAACAGTTTTACACTTGCCCACAGTTGTGCCATTTAGATATTGTTACAGCAGAGGGAGCGATTACGCGACTGAATTTTTACGTTCGACCTTCCGTTCGCGATTCGTATCCGAGTAGTCATGAACTATTATTTGAATTACGTGTACGATAATGCCCTGATCAAAAAATAATGCCAAAGAACGGATATAAAGAGCATTTTTATAATTCGAACGTTAGTTGAATCCCATTAGTAATGCCGTATATCAGGTGAAAAATTGCGAAGCCGCCCGTTGTCTTTCTTGCTTTCTGTCGCTCCCTTCCCGAATCCCTTCCCAGCTTCAACGCTGGATAAATAATCGGAATTGAGTATCCGATATGCGAGGAGCGTCATTCTGGAAACGGATTACATCTATTTTGAAAATATTTCGTTGCTGTTATTGATTATTGCCGTCTGCTCATTCCGCGCATCAGCGCGGGCAGCGTATTTGCAGTGACGTGTTTTATAGGACGCGGGTCTATATACTATATTATGTATATTATAAGTTAGGTATGAATTCAGCGCGCTAAATCTCAAATACTTACATAAAACGAATTGTAAAATGTAAATATTTTAGTTGAACTTGCAGGATTTGCTTGCCGTTACAAATTGAAATAAGAAACTGAGTTAGGTACGTTTTTGACGACGTATTTTTAACCATTTCAATTTGAAATATCGCGACGTTCAAATATCATTGATTTATACTAAAATATCGAGAGTAATTCAGCCTAAGCGTCATAAAAATTCATAAAAAGTCCTTTTTCCTTGATAATCAAATAAAGCGCGATGCTGCAGTGATTTGATATGTCATGTCGAGAAGACCATTTTCTATTTTTGGCACCTTTTTCCTCGTACACAAACGTTTTTACAGCGGATGACTTCAAAACTACTACGACTCTTTCATATTTTTTTTATACCATTGGACCGAATTTCTATCCAATAATTATTGCAACTGACTGCCTTCTAACTTCTGTTTGACGTTCGGAGCATCTCATGTGTCATTGAACTTAAATTAGCCCTTTTTATTCTTCTCTCTACGTATATAGGAAAAAAAATCTTCCTACACATCTTTATCTCTGGCTCTATCGTTCGCGCGTTTCTAACAGACTCCGCCTCGAAAATACCGCTCCGCGTTCCGAAGGTTCGCTTGAAAATCCCCCGGCCCCGTATATCTAATTTGATTATTCCATTCGTATCTGCAACGGTCTTACGACGAATGCGCATCGGCCGCGCCATCTCTTACGCTCGATCGTCAAAATTAACGGTCCTCCGAGCGCGGGTCCACGGCCGACGACGGACGCGCACGAGTAAACGGGCGTCACGAGCGATCGTAGGACGCGTGGCAGCCGTTTGCGTCTGCCGTCGGTGTTGCGGACGGGCGGGGGGGGGGTGCGGTGATTTCGAACGCGAGGTTCGATTTTGACGAGAGGCTAAACGGGATCGCGAGCCAATCGCGCAAGCGATAGCGCGATCGGCGCATCGATGCTGTGGGAGGGGGTGTTCTATGCGCATGCGATACGTATTAATGCAACGCATTACGCACCGCTCGGGACCGAGCGGCTAGCCGATGTTTAACGTGCGGAGTTACGCCGCGTCGGGTGTATTCGCTTATCGGAGTCTATATATAATAGTGTGTCATATCCTTGAAAGCTCCGAGGAACGGGATATAGCGGGAGGAGCGGTAGCGAGAAAGAGAGAGAGAGAGAGAGAGAGAGAGAAACAGAGATGAGAAACACAAGTTATAGGAAAAGAGATTATTTCATATAGATAATAGCAATCTATTTTTTAAACAAAGTTACGAATTTTTTCGTTTTAAGAATGCGTAAAATATACACGTAGCTACAAGCAAATAGACTGGGTAATTGGTCCGTTGTAAAAAATTACATGCTCAAGAAGGCTTATTTTAGGAATAATTTAAAAGTTATGAAACTCGCAAAGAAGAGACATAATGAGTAATTATAGGGGATCTGTTAAAATATTGGTACAGATTACATGGTGAATGTTTTTCCTATAATAATGAAACATTAACGTTGTAAGACTCACCGAAATTTGGTACTCCGCAATAGTTCCAGAACTATATTGCAAAATTTAAATAAATCGTTTAGTACGGAATTAAACAGAAAAAAAAACTTAAATAACGCTAATATTGTCGAAGAATAAATTGATTATATAGCGATTACGGAATTATGAATAAAAATTGAAGTACTGTAATACAGTAGGTGGCTTTATCGGAATGATCCAACCGATAAATCTCAGATGAAATTTCGATCAAGTCGGTGAATACAATTTCGCGATTCAGAGTGTTTTATAATACCCTTATTGAAATACAGCATTCTTTATGTAAATGTACACGAAATTAGCGTCGGAATTTGAAGAGAGAAAAAGTAAAACATTCTACATGCAGAAATGGCTCTTTCAACAAGTCCTTGAAAACTATTACCCAAAAAACAAATTTATGTTTATCATAAGATAGGCCTTCTGAAAGTCTCTCTTATAGATTTAAATTTTTTTTAAATTTAAATTTTTTCTAATAATGCAGCGTTAAAAGAAACCTACATGTCGTATTTTAGTGATATTTCTGATAATTGTTAACAATAACTAATAAATTAACGTAACAAAGTGTGGCTTAAGCGAGCTTAACATTTTTTTTCCATCAACTACATCCTACTAGATTAAAAAAAAAAATTCTCCACCTTTACATTTCGCAATTTTAAGCGTCGGCCCCCCCAGTAGCGAGTGCACGCAACAATTATTTCCCAAATGATCGTCGTTATTCAAAAATTGCCCACATCTCACGCTGAAAAACCTAGAACGCGTACACGTACCGCATTAAAACAGTCTGACCGAAAGAGCATGCACGACGCGCTTCTAACCACGGACAATTATAGTAGAGGAAGGGAGTGAGTGAGAGGCAGAGAGAAAGAGAGAGACGATGTACATGGCCAATTAGCAAGATCGCCCAAGGATTTTTTACTCTCCTTCGCTTACACGCTCGTCTCCGGCGCGTGCGCGCCTGCGCAAATATATAATAAAGAACTGAATTTCGCGGCTCACCGCGCTCATCCGCCCGCGGCCACTCGCGCAATTAATGCCCACGCCGCGCGCGTACGGCGCGATCGACGGTGAATTGCGCAAACGCGATCTCGGGCAAACGACGAGGGCGACGAAGGCGCAGCGGCTTCGATTCCACTGCGATGCGCCGAGACGTCGACCGACCGTTGGCGGGGCGGAAAACGGGGCTTGCTGCGCGGGACGCGGGACCGGAATCGAAACGACCGCGCGGCAAAAATTTTTCATTTTTGCCGCATCTCCAAGAAAATAAATTGCACGACAATGTCGCAGCAAAAATTATAAGATGGGCCAATAGTAGTTTGACTTTTAGCGATCAAGTGGTTTTTCGATCGAATAGTAGCCAAAGATTGCTGATGGATCCGAGAAAGATACAGGGGACAGAGCGAAATTTTCTTAATACTAACGCTTAATTTTTATAAAAATAGTTCATATATATATATATATATATATATATATATATATATACATATGTTATATATATTCTATTATATTTAAATTATATTTTATTCTGAACTATTAAAATTTTAAATTAAGATATATAATGTATATCTTAATTAATATATATCTCAATGAAAATATCATTTAGAAAGTTAATTATAATTTGCGTAGTAGTAATATCAATTTTGAAATTTATTTATCTCATTCGGGATAGAATGAAACTAGTCGAATTTTATTGAATGGATGGAAAATACAAACTTGCATTATAAACCGATTTTATTTATAATATTCCATACTCAGTTCTTTATGATTTTTGAATATCGAACATTTCTTTTCGAAGAACAATTCAGATAAGTTTATAGCTTCAAGTGTTTACTTTCAGGGGTTCTTTTTTTTTAAGCAATTTTTCCATCCTTAAAAGTACAAAGTACACGGTTGCTTTAGCAAAAGCCTTTATTCCTTTTCCTAATTACACTTTTTTTTTTTTATTTTTAATTTTTTCTGTTTTTTAAAACACTCGTTTTAAGCAATATCTCTTAACTCGGCCTTCCCGTCTTCCTTTCCCCTCCTTCCCTTCCTTAATGAATATATGTATGGATTCCAGATTCCATTTTTAGTCTCCAGGAATAAAACGTAGCTCCGACAGAGATCAATTAGTGTTTAATCTTGGAGTTTTCTAAGGATTGTTTTTCTTCGCTTACTATTTGTTTTTATGAATAATTTATTACTGTTGTTTTGCTTGCTATTATTATACATTAATACCGATTATCTTTATTCTTTTTTGCTTTCAATATTGATACGTTTTATTTCCAGAATTTTCGTAAATAAACAATTGCAGTAGTTTTTGTTTCACTCGCCTTTATTTATTTATCCTCAATAAGTATTGAATTGTTTTTTTTTGTTCCGGTACCCGAGCCCCGACAAAGACTTTTAAAACCGCGCACGCAGCGCGGCGGGTAGACGTATTTCCGGACTAGCGCAGAACTTACATATTCATAATATGCTAATTTAACTGCGCGATAAAAAAAAATGCACGTCTGCAAAATTGTGTAATATTTAAAATTCTCTCGATTAGCAGGTCTTGCGCGAAACAATTTTAGATACGTCGACTTCTAATGGAATTCTTATACTTTAGATTAGACATTGCTGATTATTACTGATTAGACATTGCGCTATAATATAACTATTATAAAGATTATCTTATACAATGTTAAATTCGAATAATTCTTTTTTTTATTGTTTCGTCTTGTTAGCTCATATATCAGAAAGTCATTTAGTTTTGTACAAAAGAGCTTAAATATTACGTACAAAGTTTGCAATTAGTTTGCAACATTAATTTTGCACATATAGTATTCGATGACATTGACATTCCTTTTTCATTTTTAATTATATTTCATAAGCTCGCAAATGTTATTTGAGTTAGAAGAAATTTCGTTCAGCATATAGCTGAAAACTGTATTTTTTCTAATTTGCATTATGTGTCGGATAATAAATAAATGGGACTGAATCAGTTAGGGATCTAAAGTCACTTTTAGGAAAAGTAACAAGACGCATCCACATGCGCCTCGATCAACCTCCAATTATAAAAGTTGATTGTGTTCAAGGCTCTATTCATTTTTTTAAAAAAATATTTTAAATGTTTACTGACGTAAGTCGATAGTCAAAGTGCAGTCCTAGAAATTTAATTAATTGTATAGAAGCCGATGCTGTTTTGCCTGGATTAATCTTTCTTGAAATATACGTATTAAATGTTAATTGTTGGTGAAATATTGCAAAAGAATAATTTCAGCATCTCGATCGTCTTTATGAATTATTAAGAATATTAGCTACGTATAATACACATGGAATTGGACTCAGGATACATCCCTTCGTAAATTGAAGTCATTGTCTTTGAATTATTTCCTATTAGATTGGGCATTCTGTGGAGATAAATTTTTTCGCACACGGTATTATTAATAATTACCAAATGTGTACTTGATTGAAATATTAATAGGAGTTAATGGCCCACTCGTTTAAACTAAAACTCGTTAAATTAAACAGATTCACCTTCTGTCGTGTAACGTTGAATAAAATTATAATTATTTACATTGGTTTGAATTTCTATAGATTTTATACTAATTTTAGAAATTTTTATTTCACGTTTTTCGAAGATTGCACGTGCGCATTACGCAATCGTATAATCATTTGGAAACTTCATTTCTAAGGAAAATTTCGTTTTTGCTCCAATGAAATGGAACACTGATAATTTAAAATACATATATGATTTAAGTTCAGAGAAATTATATATTTCTTGTTCAATAATTCGGAAAAAAATTTAGATACAGAGCGATGCCCATAAATTATATATATATATATATATATATATATATATATATATATATATATATATATATACAAGACAAATATTTTCCCACAGTTGGCCGCATTCGCAAAACACAGGTGACATAACTATTTATATAAATAAATGTAGAACGCCGACGAGAGACTGCCGTGCCGCGTTGCGCGGGACAAATGAAAGGGAATAACTGCGGTGGATGGAAAAAAAACATAATAATAATAATAATAAAGCACGGCCGGACGGTCGGCGGGGGCGCGCGTACGTAAAGAGACGGCCAGCGAACGGGGAACGCGCGTGCGTGATAGCGCGTCGTAAAAGTGCAAAGAGAGAGAGAGAGAGAGAGAGAGAGAGAGAGAGAGAGAGAGAGAGAGAGAGAGAGAGAGAGAGAGAGAGAGAGAGAGAGAGAGAGAGAGAGAGAGAGACAGAGAGAGAGAGAGAGCCGAGAAAGGGCTGCGCGGCAGGGACGTGAGAATCGCTGGAGTGCACGCGACAAACGGAAGACTAAAACAAAGCTGGCGCGGGTCTGGATTGTTGGGATGGAGGCGCGCATCGATCGTCACCCCACGCGCGCGCGCGCGCGAGGCGGGAGAAAAACTGCCTCGGGGTAGCATTACCGCGCTCCCGCAAGCTTGTGTATATATATATATATATATATATATATATATATATATATGTATGTATATATATATGTATATCTTCTCTTGCGTCCTGAGAGCAAAAGGAAGGGCATTTATGCTTTTTAGCGGTTGGCCCGCGTTAGGCGTAGGAACGTTAAAAGAACGAAGGGCGGAGGAAGAGGGATGGAATCAATGACGTCGAGCTCGGCGGTACATACACTTTGCAGGAGCTTTTTGCTGCGCGTCGCTCCCCTCCCACCTGCTCCACTACCCTACCCCGCTTCCCGTTATTAGGCGTTTCGCGTGCACTTCTTCAAAGGAACGCACGTTTCTTTCCCGAGCCTTTTCTAGAGTGTATATACATCTCGAAATGCTTTTAATTAAAGGCTCCACAAGGAGAGCGGAGGAATAATTAATACTCGAGACTGTAAGGGGTGGGGAGAGGGGGGGGAACTGGTATATAGGAAATTATTAAAAAAGACAAAGAAGAGAGATGGCATGTTTGAAAATACAATCTACCGGATTATTATGTACGGGAGTATTATTTTCATCTGTAGACAGGAGAGAGAAAATAGGTTCTAAAGAAATTTATAAATGACTCGTTTTTCTTAATTTACACACCGTTAATGACCGAATAACATATATAAGAAATTTGTGGTCAATGACGACAATATGTAGCTTTAATAATTTTATTTATGGCAAATATATATTTATCTTTTAAAATACATTTTACAAATAAGTTTTTGAATATTATTAAACTAACATTCCATTTCAACACTGTAATTTATATCGACATGTAATGCATTATATATATATAGAAGATGTCGAACAGACCTAAAAGTTCTGTCACTAGAATCTGTAAGTTTAATTCCAAACAAAAGACGCATTTGTTAAATCTCTTAATTCTCTTATCGCGCAAAACCCGCACTGAGAGCCAAGTACTCGAGTAATATTTTCAAAATTCAATACAGCAGGATGTTGCATCATAGGATTGCAGTTGCTTTTACCAGCTTCAATATTATATATATATATATATATATATATATATATATATATATATATATATATATAATGCGGAACAAATCCTCTGCCATCCATTGCAGACGATACGGCACAAATCTTCCCGAAGCTCAACTCTATAGGAGCTTGTCAGTGTGACGTGCGAGCCTCCGCGCAAGACTTTTACCCCCTTTACTTAATATGATTATCGCGTACAATACAGGCGCGTTTCCGCAGTCGAAATCTCTAAAAAAAAAAAAAAAAACAAGACTCCGAGTTCGCGAGGTTATGCGATTTCATTATACATATATGTGCGTGCGCGTGTGTAAGACCCCGAGCTCTGCCTCGCGCACAGTAATGCATCTGGCCGCCGCAATTATTATAGTCCCGCGCGATGCTCGCGAAGTTGCAATCAGAATCACGGGGCGGTGAACAGTCCGCGGCCCTACCTTAAACAATACACATATAAAAAGCCGTCAGAGAGTGCAGAGCGAGGGAGATCCCGATATATATATAGTGAAGATATATATAGTGAAGATGTGTACCAGCATAGGTGAATGCACGAGCTCTTACTATATGAGCAGACTCTCAGTATTACGGAGGCAACTATATACATCGGACAGAGACCACGGCTGAATTTATATATATATATATAATATATATATATATATATATATATATATATATAAGTTGATATACGTGTATGTATGAAGTGGGGTGTGTACTTTGCTTTTGCAAGGAAGGTATTTGATGTTTTTTTTTTTTATTTGTATGTAAGATTAAGAATCGCGCGTGTTCAGCATGTATAAGATTCGCTCGCGCGCTCGCATGGGTCGAGAGGACCTTTGTTAACATAATCCTTTGTTCGTACATTGCGCTAAATCATTTCTTTTTTTTTCCTCTCTTACACACGTAAAATGAGAGTGGATTTCATTGTTGTTCGTAAATTGAACGGAACTCGGGATTTTTTGTTTGGATATGGGGAGGACCGAATTCGTAAAAGTTAAATCAAAAAATAAATCAAAAAACTACGATGTATAGTTAGAGGTATTCGATTTTTAATTAAATAACTTGTAACGCCATTGTAATTAATTAAGACCATGCAGGAATACTCAATCTGCAAATGAAAGTTTTTTTAGGTTTACTTGACTCTGTTACACAGTTTTCTATGAAGAAGCAATTGAGGTATTTTAAGTGGAAAAAGTTGGAAATAAATCGATTACATGAGGAAGTAATTCGGGATAAATTAATGGTTTGATAACTAATTTTAGAGGCCCCGAATTATATCACATTTGCCATGACATTGTAAATAAATTAAATCTACAAAAAAAGTCGAAGGCACGTTCAAATAAATATGAAAATCCATTATAATATTAAAAAAGAGGTTTACTTTAACTTAAATAAAATTCGAGTCGAAAATAGTGCGCTTTTCAATTTTTTTTTTAGAACGGAACACAAATGATAGCATCAGTAGTATTAAAAATACGCTATAAAAATAAAAAGCTTCTATATATACTTTTATTTAACATTCAGATTTGACATTGAATATGCCAAATCTTATTTTCCCTGAAGCTATAAAATAGAAAATAAAAATGTAAAATGAAAGAGTTGTTTTTTTTCATTATTCTCTTGTATATTAAATCTAAGCAGTAAACAAATTAATTGGAATATCAGTTCTCAAACTGAGCCCACTAATTTATATAATATATATATATATATATATATATATATATATATATATATATATATGCTTTACTGATTTGAATGTAATTAACGTAAAGAATATTATTTTTATTCTTTGCTAGATTTTTTGTCAAGCAAAATAATTAAATATTCAGAAAGCAATGTTTAGCCTTAGAGAAATATATATGTATATGTTTAAATTTCCGTTGTCTGAATATTTTTCATCTTGAATTAAGGTCGGAAACAAGAATATTCGACGTTAATATTTGTATATTTTTATTGTTCTATTATAATTCCGATTTCATATATTATTACCTTTCACGCATCATTTTAATTCAATGGGAGATCGCGTAACATGTAAATTTCAAACAAATATTTGTAAAAATTGTTGCACGGTAAGAGAATAATTTAAATTTCTCGTATTATTGAGTATATGCCGCTCTATTCGACTCCTAAATCTTCGTTATTTCGCGATTGATTGAGAAATCTTCATAATATATCCTATAAAAAGGTCTGGAACGTTATGTCGTGTTTAACAAAGCGAAAATGTAAAAATGTCGCGTTTTATAATTAAAAACAAAAAGTACAATATCGAAATACTATATGGTTGCCCACATTCTTTCCGATATTTTCATTTTTTTTCAATCCCGCAACTTTTAATTGAAATATATAGACTTTACGAAATGTTTTAGTAAAAGTTTTTAATAAAATTGCAAAATGCAAGTATTTTTCGCGACTCGTTAATGCGGAATTCGCGAAACCAATATCGTTAAATTCGTGATAATAACGTTACTCGTAGTTTAGAGAATAATGAATTAACGAGTAAGTTTGGATCGTTTAAAATTTCTGATAAGTTGTTCCAATATTATAAGCGATAAATTATGTATGTAAAAAAGTAGTCACCTAAATATCTCGTAAGGTATAGATGCTTTATCATATTTATGCAGTGTATATGTATTTTAATTCCTTAATTATACACCAATATATCTCGTTAAAAATGATCATTATCAATAATGAATTGAATGAATCACTCCGTAAACAATATATCAATGCGGTAATGTGTCCATATAAATCTGGATTGCCAGAAAGAGTTGAATAAAAAATTAACGAACAAAAAAAAAATCAATAAAGGAGAAAGTAAAATTACGTATACTCGCAATCCGAAGTCAGCTGCGTCAAGCAAACTTCCGTACCAGCGCCGAATCACATAAAATCCGAATCATTTCAATCCAAAAGCAATCGTCGTAAAGCTACCTACCCCCCCCCCCCCCCAGTGTGGTCACGAATGCGTCCTCCAAAATCTCCATTAGATTCATATACCGAGCTGGAAACTTTCCGAATCTCGGGCGGTGTATTAACCGAATTCGACCGAATTCCTCGCCAGCACTTCCCCCCTCCCCTCCACCCGGATTCAAAGCTCATATTTCCACGATTCGATCTTACGCTAACTAAATCTTCTTGGCCAGACTTTACAAAAAATTTGCCCGTGCCCATATAGTGGCGGACCGAGTCGTAAACAAACAGTGCCGTATAAATTAATTACTCGCTGGCGAGTTGTCGACTAAATCCTCATCTCTCTCTCTCTCTCTCTCTCTCTCTCTCTCTCTCTCTCTCTCGCTCTCGATATAAACGACGTTTTGCTCTAAATCCGCGCTTCAAGCTTTTTGTCGGAGCCGTCCCTCTCGAGTGAGAATATCGGCAGCTTCCCGCTTGCGTGACGAGGCAGACTTAATTAAGCGCCTCTCCGTACGTCTGTGCGCTCGTACATGTGCGCGCGCGCATACGTATTTGTATGAGTGCACGACGTGGCGGGATGACCGCTGTGTGAAATTGCTCTCTTCCTGGTTGACGTGTGCGGACTCAGATATATATATATATTGCTCGCTGATTTTTCCTTCCCCTATATCTCAAATATAAATATAATATATCAACTATACGATTCTAAAATTTTGACAGATTTCCATATAAGTACACCTGTCTCTTATGTGTAACCCTCCATGCGATTACGAATATACTTTTCTAATACAGATTTCTATATTTTATACAAACGCATATTATGTGTATATATATATATATATATATATATATATATATATATATATATATATATATATATATATATATGCTTGCTTAAAAAAGGAAACATATAATTGGTCAATCATAATGCGGTTTGCACATTTTATTATTTTCAGAATTGGTTGCTTATATATATATATATATATATATATATATATATATATATATATATATATATATACTTGAATGTTAATTTCTTTCTTGACATCTGCGGTGTATAAATTGTCGTTCTACTTACTGCTCATAAGATTAATTCATTCATATCACGATATAACGTTGATTGAACTGGCAACTTACCTGCAACATAAAAATTACGTAAAACTTAATATAAACGTTTTTATATTGACAGTTATAGATTATATAGGCTTATATAGGCTATTCTATAATCTGATCAAAATTATATAGGCTCTTTCGAGATCGAGTGAATTTGACTAAGGGCCCTAAATATTTGTTACTACCCTCTCCCTCTCCCTGAAGGAAAAGCGCAAAAAAACAAGCAATTAATTTCGAGGAAGTAGGAACCTAATTATGTCATTTTTTTCGTAGCCATGAGTGTAGATTGTTCAATGTAAAGATGCAATGAATGTAAAGAATTGACGATAATTAGCATAAATAAAAAAAAATTAAAGTACCTACGTCTGTTGTCGAATTTAAGGGAAATGACGAAAAATTAAGTTACGACGAAGAATTATTATGATGCTGGAAGCCGGTCGATATTCTGTAATTTCATTTCATTTTATACAATTTTTCCACTCACTTTTAATTAAAAATATTTTTTCTTTCATTCAAATGCGCACCCTAATTATTTTTACGAAATGCTTTATTGCAGCGAATAATGTTTTTCTTTTTTTATCTACCTTATTTCAGTCTCAGATGCAACTAAATATTTCTTGCGATTCATGAAATTTTATCCTTGTTTACCTGTGTAAATTTTTAACGATATGTGGCTTGACAGTACTTGTGTTGAAAGAGGGAAAAACTAATCTTTATATATATATATATATATATATATATATATATATATATATTATTAGTTAGTTACAAAATTTATTTAAACAATCGGCTTGACATGCACTATCGCCACTTGGTGTACATTTTACCTAGTCGACTACTATTCTATTCCTACCCTGAGATATTAGTATCATCATCTTGAAATTTAATCCATTTATGTGTATTGTAATAAAAATACCAAACTTATTTGACATATTCTCTGAAGAAGTCCATTGCTTGATACGTAAATAACTATATATATATATATATGTATCTGTGTGTGTGCGTGCATGCGTGCGTGTGCGTGCGTGTGCGTGTACTGTTGCGCGTTTCCCACTGGCATGCTCGGTATTTCGCGAAGAGAGAAAGAGAAAGAGAGTGAGTGGGAGTGAGAGAAAGGGAGTTCCCGCACAGTCGATGCACCGAGGAAATATTCTCCGTTTATCAAGAATAACGAAGCGCTCGCGAGAGCTGCCAAACGGCCCGCTTTTATTATCCTCGAGCGCGCGAAAGCTCTCGAGTGTTATATGGCGGGACAAAAGACGAGCCAAAAGTACTTCTGTATAGCACGCCCATCATGCGGATACATACATACATACATACATACATATATATATATATATATATATATATATATATATATATATATATATATATATATACACCGCGATCGAGATAAACTATAAGAGCACTTTTGTAAGGCAAGGAATATTCTTGCGAAGCGACTTTAAAACGACGACTTATAGCGATGTTTATTTTTAATTTATCCGCGCGCACGCCTACATTTTGTAAAATGTACGAAACACGCGAGCTTTTTATGTAACATCTAAGCCCGACGAGATGAGAATGTAATAAAAGTTAATGATGTTGAGAGACGGGGAGAAGGCACTTGGATACAATTTCGTTAAACTGATCTTATTTATCGATCGGTCTTGCGGCCGGTGTAAGTTTCGCTTCTAAGGCATTGCGATAAAATACAGGGCCTACATCGCGTGTACGAGTAGCAGGAAATCACAATCTACAAATAAAATAATTTTATGGAATTATTAAAGATTTTTTTTTACGATATCAATGGAATTGAATATTAATATCACTGAAACGCATTCGTTATAATGAAATACGCATTCAATAATAAATATTGAAAGAACAATCATTTACTCAGTAGTTAAAAATTTCTATGCTCATGTAAATGAAGTTTTGTAGATAAATTCTAGATAAATACTTGAATTTATTGTTCGGCAGATAATATATAATAAAGGTAACAGTTAGATTGTGTGATCGATTTTAACAACTTTCTTTCGCCTATTGGTAAAGCCAAAGATGAAATATAATTATTAATGCTAATTTATAAAAAAAAATTGTCTTAATGCCAAAATAGATGTCCATTCGCCAAATCCCTCATATAAAAAGTGCTACATATACTTCTTGAAATATATATATATATATATATATATATATATATATATATATATATAAATTCAGTCCATTAAATCATGATAAAATAAATACGTTTTCCTCCCGCCGATCCAACAAATAAACTCCCATTTTATCCTGCAAACTATATCATCGATCTTAATAAGATCATCGCGGCTCATGATTAAGACTTAATTCTTATTAACACAGCCGGGAAGTAATGATACGCTAGCACGACGAAACGCGGGGCGCTGTCTAATGACAGAGCGCAGTAGTGTGTGCTTGAGTCTATAATAAGCAGTCGTGTATATATATATATATATATATATATATATATATACATATAAGAAAGCAGCTCGTTACAAGCGCCGACGCGAACCGTCAAAAAGTCGCCTTACACTCGCCGGTAATCGCGATAATGAAATTTCATTTAGGGAATGTGGGAAAACGCACCTTAGTGTAGACAAGAGGTAAAAATAAATAAATAAATAAATAAATGACTGAAAACATTATCTAATGCGGAAAACACCTAACCGGAGGCTCCTTCCGCTTTTCTCCCCCATCGATCTCGTGCATCGCGCGCTCTCCCCACAAATATATATTGCATCCCCCTTTCCGACCCGCGATATAGGTCGTAAAATTTATTTTTTATGCATACGTATACGTTTATGCAGTACATTACATTTTAAAATACAAACGAAAAATTTTTTTCGTTTTCGTTTCTTTTGGTGGAAGAAAGTTGTCGCGAACCTTACGCGTTCTTTACGAACTGTTTCGAGTCCGCGTTCCGAATTCTCCAGGCGTTCAATTTTATGGCGAAGATCCGATTTTACGGGCTCGAAATACCTCGCGAGGCGGCAAGTGTGCTTATCGGGAGGATATATAGTTATTTTATTTATTGATGAAGAGAAATTTGCCCTTCAATAAAATTACAAGATGATCGTTATATAGGCGGATAGAGAAACTTTCTTAATTAGTCCGTAAATTATTTAAATTTTAGAATAAATAAACCCAATTGTTGATAATTTTAATCTCACTCTCTTAAATTCTGCTTAGGAATTTGGTTTGGAATAGGTTTTGAAATTCCATAATCTATACGTAAATTATGCTTGAGTGTAGAATATTAGAAATGTCGAGAACCGACGAAACTTATGGAAGACGGTATAATTTATTCAATATTTTCCAAACTAAGGCGACACCATAATGATGATGAGTCAATCTATAATCTATAGGATATCGTTGAGTTACACAGCCGGTAATACGTATTCAATTATGGAGACGAGATAAATGACGTTAGTTCATGTTGCTAGCATTTTTTTATTAATAATTGAAATTTTGAAGATAAAAAATTTTAGATAAATCAAGATATTTAAATAAATCTGAAACACTTTCCAGCTTTCAGGCTCTGGACAAAACTAACCCAATTCGAGGACAACGAGAAATAGGAAGAAAAAGGAACGACGCATGTCTTCGAGTATATAATAAAATACCAACGGCGTGGATCGACTACGTGGCGCAACGATATTACGTTTATCGGCATTTATCGCAGGATCGTTTTTCGTCGCCATAAAATGGCTAATCGCGGATCAAGATATCTTTATAATGCATCAGCATCGGAGGAATTGTAATGCGATTAAATAATTCTACATAGTCTGTATATCAGATAAACATCGACAGATTGGAATAGAATTTTAAATATAATATAATGTAAATATAATATGAAATTAAATATAATGCATGATGAGAATATCAAAAGGGGCAAGGTATTTATATATGTACATATTTATAATAATTTCAATGACATTGGAATTTCAGTGGTTGTTTAAAAAAAAAAAATTTATTAACAATGCACTGAAATGTTACAATTCGCACTAAAATCTCAATGTAGGCTTGAGAAACAATTCATTGTTAGCTCACTGAAATGTAACGATTGTCGCTGAAATTTTTTCAAAATTGATTGAAGCCTCCATCATTTCATATCTGTTGAAATTTTTTATAGAAATTGAAAACTCTTACTTAAGTTCATAATCAACTTAAACAGGCACGCTATATTTTCATAATATATAATAAACGGATCAAAGATAGTTTACACATTCGAATACAATGTTATACTTATCCTAATACATTTATACACTGTCTATAAATCAAAATTGCTTAAGTAAAGTCGTGTGAATCCTTGTTAAACATGTTTTGATATAAAGACAGTTTAAAATTTACATAATTCAAAAATGTATTTTTAATAAATAAATAAAATAAGATCTATTAAATCATAAGATCAACAGGGATAGTAAATTATATTTTACATGCATTTTGAAAAACTTTATTAATCTTAACTTTCAGTGCATGTTTATAAATTTTATATGAACGTTATCAAAATTTCGTTATGAAAATAAAATTGATGGAGTATCTCGCGAATATTCATTAATAATGTACTTAAAATTTCATAATGTTTCGCCGAAAATTTCATAGACCTATTCCTAAATGAAATTTCATACTCTAAAATTTGATATTTCGTAGAACTTTATCACTGCCAAATCAATGAAATTTTGATATTACTGAGTTTTGTTTTTCAAACAGTATAGGCTTATTTGGGCTGTTAAAAACATATAATTTTATCATACATTTTTTCATTGCCGTTTCGAATTAAATTTGCATGTTTTTAAGTACAAATACGTTTCGATCCGATTGATTTGTTAAGGAGAGAAGGGTTCCAGATATCTCACGCATAGATTTTAATGAAATGGTATTGCGTTATTGTATTTAAAGAAATATTACATAGTTATGTCCACTTATCAATCGAGAGATTTATTAGGAATCTGTTTTGCAATACTATTTTGTAAAATTCATTTTAATTACCATATTGAATAATACAATTAATCAATATAGGAAAGCATTAATTCTGATAAACATCTCTTTACAAAATCTTCAAATCTGTCAAATTTAATTTTTAACATTCTTTGAAATGTAGAATTTCAAGAAAAATCTAATTATAACAGAAAATTCTACATAACCATATTTTCCTTTTTAAAAACTACTATCTGCACCTTTCAACATTTAAGAAGGAATTATTTATGATGTTCTTATAGTTAAAAATTTGAAGAAATATTCAGAAGAGACGAATATGAGAGATTAAATTGACAGCCCATTTCATTCCAAAAACTAATTTTCGGTATAAGAAAAAACACAAGCTATGATATATCGTCCTCATCTACAAATGTATACAAATAAAAAATACGTAGAACTAATTAATAATTTGATAAAACCATTTCACATTAAAATGTCTACTAATTTGTTCACGATAACATTGTGTCGAGTTAGAATTTTCGCGAACTACATACATATAATACGGTAAATCCTCCAACAGTATCATTAATCCATAGGCAACGGTTTCGATTATTTTCGTAAGAACGCATCTAATAAATTAATAATTAACGCTGCCAAATTGTCTTAAGCGAAATATCGTTATATCGCCGGAGCCGAGAGGCGAGGAGTCGAGGTGTCGGGTTACTTAATAATAGCCGGCGAGATAGGAAGTAATTATTTCCGCTTGCCCGGGTTTAAAAAGCCCGGGGGGTGGGGGTGGGGAGGGAGTTCCTTCGCTCGAGATAAAAACGGCCATTGCCGCCTCTTCCACGTATGTATTTTCTTGGCAATATGCATTAAAATAACTATATCTCTTTTTGGCGTCTTTGGTTCTGTAACGCGTGCGCGAGAGGGATAATTGCGCGAAATTATGCGAACCAGATATGAAAGTTTCTATTTGTGCAGATATTTATGAAGAAACAAAATTGATAGGCACATTGTCATATCGTTATTGTTGCGATATTTCACAAAATAATCGTCTTACACTATAAATAATCACTATATTAAATTCGAAATGTCACATTTTGAGAAATAACCTTTAAATTTAATAAGACTATTTTTTCTCCTGAATATACACGTTTACATTTTTCCTTTGTCACAAATTACTGTCATGTTATAAGAATTTGAAAGTATTTGAGAGGGATGCTTTGTCAAATATTAATGAAAATTTTTTTGTATATTTTCAAGCATTTCCATTATAATCTAAATGTGTCACGGTAAAACACGGTTTTTCAATGCGAGGGGCCCGTAGGTCGCTGAAATTTTAAACTTTCCATATTATTTTAGGCATTTTGAGAATTAATGTAGGAAATTTTTAAATTACATAAAATACATAACTTATTTTAAATGTTTGACAAGTTATTGATTTTAGTCCCTTTTTTCAACACAAATTAATTTCATGTAATTTTTGAATATTAAAAGTACTTTCATACGAGCTCACATTTAACATTACTTAATTTCATTTTATAGAAATGAATAATAACAGAGTAATTTTTGCTATTAACTAAGAAACAACAAATGCATTTTAATCATAAAATAAACGTATTACCGTCTTTCATAATTTGATTACGGTTGTATAAAATTCACTGTTTCAACTTAAAAGGAACTTTCATCTTATGAAGAACGTAGCAGTTTTCTAGATGTTAAAAGTTGTGAAGCCGTAGTTTTGCAAAATTATAATTATATATGGCTATAGATGAGATTGCATTTATAAGGATTGAAGCATTTTCCTCCATAGCCGTAT
>JACCIC010000042.1:3372500-3390000 GCA_018907035.1 Sycobia sp. Sy_11
TTCGATGGCGCGCCGCGCTCCGTGCGCGATTTATCGCGGGTGAACCGAGTGATGGGGGAGGATGCAGCGATCGCCGATTCGCAAGGCAAACGCGGATTCGTTTCGGTAGGCGTGGGTAAGCTAAAGGGACCATTCGGTAATTCGAGTATCCGCTCGTATGCGTTTTCATCGTCCGAACTTCGTTTGTCATTAATTTTCAAGCTCTCTCTTTCTCATGCTTGATCGATGTATGTACAAAGACGCTCGTTTTTTATGTCAAATAATATGTAAATTATTATTTGGGCAAAATAATTTTATGGAAAATAATATCGTATTCAGGATGGCCAGAGAGTTTTCTGAACAGTACAATCTCCTAGTTTTTTTGTTTCATTCACAAATGATTGATTAATAAATGATAAATGTATGTATAATTTCTAAATTATTATATGAATTGTAAATGATGTCCATTGTATCCTGATAAGATATAACGACAGATATTACGTTGAAAAAAAAATATGACCAAACGATAGTTGTCTTGGTTCTTAAATATTTTTATTGTTAAGAATTGGAATATTTCGATTCGATTTACAAAGCATTCTTACTTGAACCGACAAAAACAAACTTTAAGCCTAATAAAGTTAATAAAGATGTTAATAGTAGTGACTAGTATTCCAAGGGATTTATATGTTTTAAATAATAATTTAATGGCAAAAATACCGCAACTTCAATCGGCAATCACCGATTGGTTTCACATTTTGCATTTTGGAAGTATAATTCCATCGAAATTTTGTGTGGTTAATTTTATTTCATTCACAGATGACAAATTGCTCAAAACAACGATACAATAAAATTTTACGTGAATAAAAAATTGCATCCGAATTAAAAAAAAATGTTTTACGATTCTTTTATTCGCGTATTCTAGTTTCGACAAAACAATGGATTTATAGGGAATATTCAAAATCAAACAATAACAGTGAAGTTTTGTTTTATGGAAAATAGTAAAAGGGTACGAAATAATCGCTTTTATTCCGGTATTAATAAAATCACGGACATGAGTATAAAATTTCTATTAATAAAGTAGGACAGCAAGTTAAAGAGCATGAAATGTTGGTACAATAAATATGGAAAATTTTCAAAATAATTCAGTTATTTAGGAAACAATTCGAAATAGTAATTGTATTTTCAAAACATTCAATCTTGTTTTCCAAACTCACGATCGCGATAATATTTTATGTTAATCACTTTTTCAATGTTAATGACTTTTGCAGTTATAGGTGTATTTCAAAACGAAGCTTTTTTTCAACAACTATTAACGATAAACATTTCATTGAAAATATTTAATAGCAATTTTTATAGGATAAAAAGAGATCACTTATTTTTAAATTACTTCCATATTCGAATAATCACAGTGAATATTCTATAAATTAAGAATTATCTGCATATTCCCAAATCGTACAAATAATTGCTCATGTATAAAAAAAAAACAGAAAATATAAGGATAGTCAATTGTTTCGACGAAAGAATTCTTGTCGTTCAAAAATCTAAATTTAATTAAATTTTTATTTTTTGATAATATTCAACATAAAACATTAGATCCCATTATAATCATTTTATAATTCTCGTTTGTAGCAATTGCTATATTATCATACGCATCGGGTCCGATCGTCCATCCACTACTTTCAGTACTCTCCTCGTTAAATCGTATAATCAGATACTTTTACCTTCATTTTCATTCGCACGTTGGCACTTGTATTAATTCTCCTTAAAAGAAACAAAAAAGTCGCGTTAACGAGCGCGTACATGGACGAGTACGTCGAAATTGAACTTACCCGTATGGTATAAAATAAAATTCACGCAACGCGCCGTTTTCCCTCGCGAGAGAATCGGATTCAAAGGACTACTCGTGGCGAATGAAAGTTTTTTTTTTTTTGATCATTCAGCCCAAGCTCGTAGAGCAGAATCGTCGCCGTGTCAAAGTGCTGGTGGAACAAATTCTTTTCCCGCGTATTGGCGGTTCCGCGCGACATTAGGATTCCATATAGAGCAGGGACAAGGAGAGGAATGAGTATAGGAGAAGCGACTGGGATAGAGAGAGAGAGAGAGAGAGAGAGAGAGATGGAGAGTTAGCGAGTGGGAGCCGGATTTGATTTGCACGTATATATCTATATAACGAAAGATCATCATCGAGTTTGCTAGAGAGGCTTGTATTATATATATATACATATATACATATATACACATATAATATACATACACACATCTATATATATATATATATATATATATATATATATATATATATATATATATAGATTTGTGGCGACGAAGGAGGAGAGGAGATCGAAGTCATGGGCGGGAGGATGCAGCGGAGAAACCGCGAAGGGGACGGGCATCCCTTTCCTTTTCAAATCCACTCTCTCTTTCTTTCTCTCTGCGCGCGCGTGCTTGAAGATTGCACGTGCGTATCTCTCGCTTATATATATATATATACATATATATATATATATAACAGCGAAGGAGTCTCGCTCTGTGTGAGACCCGTGTACCGCGGTTCGGTTGCGTCTCAGCCTAGTATAATATATATATATATATATGCTCGGAAAGAAAGGAGAGAGGAATCCCCACCACGCGCATGCGCGGTTCGCTCACCTGTTCGCCGTCCTTTTTGCTCTCCTCTTCCCTGTCATGCGAAACTCTCTCTCTCTCTCTCTCTCTCTCTCTCTCTCTCTCTTTCTTCTTTGTGTGTGTGTATGTGTGTGTGCGCGTGCGCCTGCGCGAGTCTGTATGTAAGTAGTACCCGTGAGCATGGATGAAAGGGCGACTCGAAAGAAGTATACAAGAGAAACAGAAAGAGAGAGAGAGAGAGAGAGAGAGAGAGAGAGAGAGAGAGTGAGAGGCGGGAAGCGGGGTTGCCACGCGTTTGCGCTCGCAATGCCGTCCTGAAAACATGGGTCGAGCGTGGATGCTCTCGGGATGCACTCTGACGGGTGACCCCAAGAAAAGGCGCCTCCACCCCCATCGTTTTTTTTCTCTTCATCTTCTTTTTCTCCTTCTCCTTCTTCATCTTTATCTTAAGTTTTGGCGCTCGAAGAAAGAGTCGGCTAGGAGCGTGGATTTGGAAGATCGCCAACTTGGGTTACTTCTACCCGGCTATTTTTTTGCTTCTTGAATTAAAAAAAAAATGAACTTCAAGTTTTTAAGGATAATCATTGTTCTGTCGTAGATGAGATATTGAAAAATATTTCTCAGTTTGCAAGGAAAGATTTTCTTCTTCAATTGGTGTTGTTAAATAACACTTGAGATATAACTATGGAGTTTGAGAATCTACCGATATACTTGCTATGGTACAAGATCTTCAATGTATTAAGAATTTTTCTTAATGACGAATGATAACGAATGATTTTTGCCTTCGTTCCAGATGTCAACAAATTAACTGTTTAATTTTTAAAGAGGCATCCGTGGGACGATTGCGTTCAACTTTAATATTATTAAATCTAAGCTGACCGGAAGTAATCAAAAAAAATTTTTTTTTTTATATTAGTTGATTTATCTTTCAAGAATAAACTAATTTTTTTATTAAATAAAATTATATTTATGAAATCAAATGAAATAGGAGCCAATTCAAATTATTTTATAAAGAATGGATATGTTACATGAAATATATTTGACTCTGTAATTATCTCTTGCTAAAACTAATATAGACTTGAAAAATTTTCGGCATCCGATGCATGTATATAATTTTTTCTTTCTCGTTGATTTTCAAAAGAAATCGCAATCAAGCTCGAGTTTTCCTCGTACTTGAACTCTCGCAATTGACTCATGACATGTAAAAGTCGCCGTCACATTCCGTCATTGTCCTGTCGTCAGTCATTACAGTCGTCTCGATAAAAAAGTGTGCGCAGTTTAGGCGAGAATCCGATTTTGGCCAATGGTGCGTATTAGCGAGGGAACAGAGTCCGAAAAAATAAGTATTCAAAGAGGAATATAGTTCAAAAGCCGGCTGAATGTCCCGCCTCCCTCCCCCCTTATTAGAATAGACTTTCAGTCACGGATGAAATGGTGGTGCCTTACTATTTAGACCCTATTTTACAGTCGACGACGGCCAATAGACGAAGGATGTCGCCGTCTTCCTCGGATGATAAAAAAAAGTAATTCTACTCATGAGCGAGGAACATAGTGGACTTGAAATCATGCGACCGAAGTGTTTTTTTCTTATGTGCTCGTATGTTCACCGATGTCGTAACTGATAATGCTCGTAACTGTAGCATTCGGTTTAGAAGGGGACGCCCGAGCATTCAGGATGATTTTCTTACTTGATTATCAGTGCAATGTGTTATCATACTAAGAGACCGAAGTAACTGCAAATAACTGGAAGTTTAGTAACTGCGAGTGACTCAATTTTCAGTTACAAAGTTTAATCGAACGCTGAAAAAATTTGAAGCAATTTTTCACATTGCAAATAGATAGATATAATAAGCTTCGAGTTTGGCTCCACTTGCCTTCCTCTTACTCTCTCAAAAGCTTCCTTTTTTGCCGTTAACAATGATTCATCTCTCCCTCTCTCTCTCTCTCTCTCTCTCTCCCTCTCTCTTCTCTGGCTCCCTCTCTGCTTCGCTCGCTCGCTCGAACCGTCATCCGTGGGTAGGAGCAAATTAAGATCTTGCACAATGGATTATAATAACGGGGATTATTTTCATGAGGGGCTCGTTCACCCGACTTATTCGAAAATATTCGCCGTGAGCGCGGTTTCGGTCGCCGCGTTGAAAATCGAGCCGCCGATCGACGAGGTCGTGAGCGGATCGCGCGCGGGTACAAACGACTGATGCATTATGCATTACGCGGCTTTAATCGTAATGTCGCTCGCGCGCGCGGGGTCAGTCGCGCTATCGCCGCGATAAAATAAGGGAGAAGAAAAAAACTGCCTCTGCGTGCAAAACGGTCGCTGCTTGCTTTCCACGGGGTACGCGTGGAATCGCTTGAGTTTCAGTAGAGAACGACGGACGGGCGCGAACCCGAGCCTTCCAACTTTATAGTTTTTTTTTTTTCTTTGAATAATGCAACGCAGCCGCGTTTAATATTTATTAGAGTAATCGCGTATGTGTAACTTTGTCGGGTATATATATATATATATATATATATATATATATATATATATATCGATAGCCAAAACGAGAGCGTAAACATTTAGAGAGTAATGAGTGGAGTGCATTGTTAGAGGATAAACTTTATAAGAGTAGTAAGAAACTGAATTTTACTTAATTACTTTACGGAAAATTCCGTTCGTAACAATCCATCCCGCATTAATCCGAAACAAAGTTCGCGCGTTAATCCCGGATCCTGCCGGGAATTTTCCTACAAAGAGCTTCTGTATTATTTGCCCTAAATCGCGATATAAAGCGCGCCCAAACAAGTCGTTCAATGGGCAGAGCTCGCGAAACGCGCAAGCCGCCTTACGAGGAGCTCGTGCACGGGCGAGAAGTTGCGGGCTTCGAGAGGCGTTCCGGCGTATGCGTAAGACAAAAGGCCGCGCAAAATATCTAAGCCCGTCGCGGACAAAGGCAAAGGAGGCCTCCGCCACAATGCGGATGGCGAGTGGGGGGGGGGAGCAGGGGTAAAAAAAAAGGGGACCACCGCGGGAAACGTACCGCGCGCGTAGGGATAAAGGCGAAGCAAGCAAGGGGGGTTGGGGAGGTCCGCGCGAAAGGGCGAGAGAACTTCATAGAGCGCGACGGAGGGGGAGGGGGGCGTAGTCGGCGTGGCCCCCGTCCCGCCTGCCTCGACGTCGCGTCGCGGTCATCGTCGCTATAAACGAGAAAATATCTCGGGTCGGGCCGGCCGCGCCACGCGCAGGTTCGCTGCCCGAGCGTCTGCCGCGCTCGATATTGCCCGCGGCGCGTGCCACCCCCGTCCACCCCCTGCCCCTGTCTCGCGCATTCCTCGACGTCGTCCGGGAAAAAGAGCACGCGCGCTCGCGCGAGTAATGAAATTCCTTAGGACTACTTGGATTTCTCGCGTGGCCGATGGACAAAGGAGACGACGAAATGCCGAATTTATTGTTTATTTATTGAGGTCCATCGTCGTTCGTTACGTATATTTGAGACGAGAATTACCGAGTGCCTTGCGCAGTAATCAGTCGGTCAATTGGTACCGAGTGTCTTATGGATATGGCAATCCTATGGATATTTGACCACCACGATTATACTCGCTTAATCGTTATGAATTATTATCGATTTACGATGTCTTGAATCAACTTCTCGCGTAAGAGCGGTTTTCTCAAAATATTCAGATGGAATCTAGATCGGTTCTTATGACGTCATGTAGTATTAATGGAAGAATGTTTGGAACCAGACGAGTCATAAGTTATGTAAAACGTGGACAATCTTTACCTGACTACCTGACATATGTCAATATCTAATTGAACAATTGAAACAATAAACAAGTGTTAAAATTATGGTCAGTAGCATAGCTAATATCCATCAAATTCACAAATTGTTATTGGAGTTATTGGAAGTTTAACCAAGCATAAGAAAAGGCACATTCTATGATATGTCCCTTACGATGAATTAAACATCATCGATACTTACGTATAAAAATATATCTATAGAGACTATAAAGACATTAACGTTGCTCGCGACTCGCGTCACATAATTCGTGCGTCACCTACCGGTAACAAGGATATTTTCAGCTGCTCGATCAAAATTCCATCCCACCGAAAAGTCTTGGAGAGCGACTACTGTGAATGTAATGATTTCCCAGCCCCCACTTCCATCCAAACGGTCCCTTTCAATCTCAACCAAAGAATCGCCGGTCGCGAGCGTAACACTGCTCGCCGGTTCTCGGTATTTTTCGCGTGTATAATTCGCGTCGAGCGACTTTGCGGTCCTGCGCGTAACGGACGCGCGGCACGCGGTTGCCAAACGTATCTATCGCGAGCGCCAGACGTCACAGTATAGTACAAGACGGTCGCGCCGACAAACGCGGCTGGGGCGGCGGCTATACCGTAGCCGCAGATCGTGCGCGCGGCTTTTTCGACAAATTTGCGAAATAATCCTCTAGACTCCACTCTCTTTCTCTCTCCCACTCTCTTTCTTCCCCACAGTCCGTCGCACGAAATTTTACGAGTCGCCAACGACATGATAGATCGATATATATATATATATATATATATATATATATATATATATATATTCGATTTTCGAACGATCAAACAGATTTTCAGCCGTCTCCTCAGCATTTCTATCTGTCGCTCGCGCGCCTATCGTTACGTAACGACGACGCGGAGATCGTTATTTATTCACAGCGCGATGCCGCGCCGCCGTTCGCCTCGCCGCGTTGGTGACAACGGCTCGGTTCTCGAAACATAGAATAATTATACGGTATGATCGGGGTTGCGCGTCTCGACTCTCCTCTAGAATAAGCGCGGCGCTCACATAGAAGCCGAAGATCGAGAGAACTTTCCGAATATATGCGAGCAAAGCTACGAAGTATATGAGAGGCGCGTAATATATATATATATATATATATATATATATATATATGTATATATATATATATATATGTATATATATATACATGCATATAAATTTTTCTTTTTCATTTAAATGAAGTCACAAGTGCCGTTTGTGCCAGCGACGCAGTTCTAATGTCCCGTTTTATATTTATATATAATATGAAGCTCTCTCTCTCTCTCTCTCTCTCTCTCTCTCTCTCTATCTATGTGTGTGTGTGTGTGTGTTGCGCGATACGTCTTTTTATATTAAACAAGGGAGGTCGCGAATTTCGAGGCGTATAATATAATAATAATGCGAGGCATTTGTATTCGCGAGGGCAGTAAAAAAACAGTATGGCATATTTTAAGCGTGTACAATATAGATACGTATATATGTATATATATATATATATATATATATATATATATATTTGTTTTTGCACAGAGCATATATAAATTTAACGTCGCGCGTTAAACATTTCATTATTTCGCATTTTAACGGCGCGACCCGAGTTTTAAATCCATCGAATAGAACGTCGTTCGGCGTGCGATCGAAGCTACAACAACAGCTTAGGCTTTGACAAACGTTATTATTCATCCATTCGCGCGCGAGCACGCGCGAAGGCGTACGCGCGATTAAACGTGTACAGGTATAAAGCAGATGCGAAGTAAAAACGCCTCGCTGAATCAAGCCGGCGTCCTTGTCTGTTCTCGCGCACACGCGAAGGATAATGAGCGTAAAGCGAGACCGCCGACAAGAATATGCCCAGGATTACACCGGAATTTTTCCCGTGCTCATTTCTTATAACATATATAAACAACGCGTCGAGAATTCTCGCGGTGCGCGAGAGCGAGAGCGGGCGAAAACGATGACAAGGTCGCCGTGGCGCGGGCGGTGCCTCGCGAGAACGGTGGAAAATGTGTGTGTGTGTGTGTGTGGTGTGTGTATTTACATATAAGCACAATCAACGGGAGCGAAGATTGTTTGGCCTATATAACCTCGAAATGGATGCTTCGGCGATTATGCGGGCGGGCTCTTTCGATTTAATTTAAGAGTAATCCCAGATGAAAGATCGAGCGCAATCACAGAGAAAGGTGGAAAAACCGAAGGCATAAAATAATTTACCGTCAATTTCTGCTGTGCTTTTAATTCAACAATAAATGAAATACTATTTTTATTATAAATGAGATATTTTTCTATAGCGATATTCCTGAGTTATTCTGATTTTTACCGTTAGCTTTATGCTAGCTCGCTGCTTACTTCGGTATCTCTTTTTTATTAAGTATATTATCAAGGTAGATATATGTCCATAAATCAGTTTTATTCCGATATAACATTAGAAATTGAGCGCGATTTTTTTGGCTTTCGTACTAGAAAACACAACTTAGTACTGCTGTGCAATCGTCTAATATTTCTTACTGGATTGGGCACGTCCATGAGTTCGCAGTCTCTAAGTTCGCAGTAACTAATAAGCATTATTTATTATTATTATATCAATTTATTAAAATATATTTAGCATTTTATGTCTAGCGATAATGGGTTTATCAATAAGAGGTGCAACTGAATTCTACGTTGTCTTAGTGAATCATAATGTATTATTTAACGCCTCAAAAACAAGGCGTGAATTATTAATGTTAGACCCCCTGTGCTATAAAAATAAAAAGACGATGCGTGTACTTCATTGTCACTGTTTTATTCAGGCATTAAATATCGCTCGTATAAAAATCACTCGCTTTTCGCACTTGTGTCGTAATCTACTATTTCAACAGTTTACGTATTCGGGACGAAGAAGACACTAGTTGTCAGATTTCTTCTCGAACGCCTCTCTAACTGTTGACTTTTTTCTCACTTATGATATGGCCTATACCATAATTTCACGGTAGTCCGAGAGAAATAAAAAGTTATAACTATGTATCGTGCAAACAAAAAGTCGTTAATTGACCGTCGAGATGTAGAAATGTATACAGACATACAGAAGAGGACGCTCGCGAACTTAAAAAGGCTCCTCTCCAGACGATGGAGCGCACGCGCGGGAATCTCCATCCATTATTGCGCACTGGTAACGTGAGAAAAGAAAAGACAGAGAGAGAGAGAGAGAGAGAGAGAGAGGAGCGTGTCTTGGTCAGAAGAAACTACTGAGAAAGGGTGGCGAGGAGGTGGGGCGAGCAGAGATATCTTAAGCGCTCCACTGCGATTTTTTAACGCGGCGCTCGCGAGGGTCAGCTGCGGATAAACCGGTTTATCCTCGGTGGATTTCGGCCTGTGCGACTAATTCTCTCCTCGATTTTTTCCTTCTTTTCTGAAATTTTTTATCTTCCGAACGAGGCGACCACGAGAGACCGCGACAACGACGGCGTCGAAATGCGGAGCTGCGCGACGCCATACTTTGCGCACGCGTATAGGCGAATCTTTCATTTTTCCCTGCTCGTTTACTTCAGGCACCGCTGGACTCGCTGGACAAACTTGGAGATTCGACGGGATGGTCGATCCGTCGACGATTGAAAAGAAATGCAAATGGGCGAGGCTCACGGAATAATTCACACACGAAGAACGTACGCGTGCGGATAGTACTGCAGGCAGATTCTCATACGGACGGGAATCGAAAATTATTCGCGCTACACGTATTATTTGTATAGGGTCGCGCTTAAACCTGGCTGTGCGTACGCTGCACCAAGGATGGGCACGGAATCGAGCTGCGCGCTGCGAGGGCTCCTTCCCTCGAGATAAACTCGAAGTCAATATACAGGTCTTTCAGGTTATACGGCGACCGCTCCGCGGAGTCGGGAGGGATGGGGGGAGGGGCTACTCCGGGTGCCGCCGCTGCTTCAATGCGTGCGCGCGCGCTCTCTCGCGAGCTCGCAAGTATCGCACGGGACTTTAACCGCACTTTCACGTGCTCCATTACACTAATGGAATTTGCACAGGGCGCCTCTCTACGGCGATTCAATTTTGCCTCCGCGCCCTTCACTTCCTCCGTCGGTCTCTCGCGCCTCTTCCTCGCGCACCAAGTTCACATGTAGCGATGGCGACGACGTCGTATCTGGCCGGCCGTGGATTTCAGCGGTATGGAATGGAGAAAGGGGCCGAGTCGTAATGCGCGTAGATAATGCGCGCTGGCTAATTTTGTCGAGCTTGTATCGATTGTTGAAAGTTGTAAAACCACGAATGCGCGATAATCGCCTGATAGACGGGGAATGAGCAAAGGGGGCGCGGATAGGATGATTTGAATTGTGACTGACGAGCGAAGGGAGCGCGTTACGTTGTATGACGAGCAGTCATGAGCGATCGGGCTCGAAGCTTCGAGATAGAGGAGAAACTCTAGTATTATAGCCTGATCCGATAGGAAGTTCAATCGTGCTTCCATGGCCAGCTTTAGCAGATTTCAGGCACTCTCTTCTGTGAAATACTTAAAAAAAAAAATAAAGAAATCAATAAAAATCAAGAGAGAGAGAGAGAGAGAGAGAGAGAGAGAGAGAGAGAGAGAGGGGGGAGAGGCCGATGTAAAGATGAAATAGAAGCGCTATCGGAGGAAAAGGGTAAAGGAGAAGAAAAAGGCCTCTTCCTTTCCTACTCTTCTTTCGATGCTCTGAAATATATATATATATATATATATATATATATATATATATATATATAATATAGATGTATGATATTGCGCAAGAAATTTCGAACGCGGAGTGTGATGAGGAGGGGGGGCGATGCGAAAAATGCAGGCCAGCCACATCGCGCGTACTGAATTTCCTTTCCTCGGTCCTTGGGCGACTCTACGTGTCGCATACACGAGAATTGCGTGTGCATGTCATAGGCTCGAGCCGGTGAGCTCCGGTTTCTTGCCTCTGCCGCCCCCCTCCCCTCATCGCTCCATCCGCCGCCGCCCGAAGCGCAAAGTCGACGCGTTAATGAGATCTAATTTAGGGGTTACAGGGGTTTATTGCTGTGCGCGACGTCACTGGTACTTTGCCTCCCCCTCTTCCCTTGTGCCGAGCCCCTCGTCGATCCCACCCGCCCCCAGTCTGCCTTCGTTCTTTTTATACATGTAAAGTGCTTCGCGTGAATAATTTAGCGAGTGTTTATATCCGGCCTCCGTCGGGATTTTATCGGATTTCTTTTTCGATGCGTATATAGAAGGGTGGAATTAGACGGCGGGGGGTCAAAGCTTCTACATAATACGGTACGAAAGTGATTTGTTGGATTAAGTGTATTATATATACATACGTATATGAGCTTTCTGTCGTTTTAAGGGACGAAGCTACATAGAATTCAAGTCGAGTTATTTTATTTTGTTTATTTAAAAAAACATTATTGTGTATTAATCAAGCAAATTATCTATACTGCATGGAAATTATCGCATAATTTAGGTAATACTGAATTTACAATTTGTACTCGAAGATTTTGGAAAAAAACAATTGAATATGGCACGAAATATCGAATTTCGTATATTCATTAATTCAGATTCCTTTGACTACTCAGACGAGATTTTTTTATTTAACAATATTAGTATGCGACTCATCTAACTAAATTTACTGAATCCCGAGGTTTCAACCTAGAAATGATACGAGGGTGAAACACTTTGAATATTATTGTTATAAACTATGGATGTGCAAATATCGCACGGGCCGGACAATTTTCGCCATTGCCTCTTGCGCAATCCTGGAACAACGAGGAAAAAATGTACCTACGCGCTTCTACACTATTTAAACATATACGCGACTGCAAGATAAGCTTCTGCGAACGTTGCGCGATTAAATTTCCCATTCGTACACCTAATTTCTTATCTGTAACGTAAAATGAAATTAACTTTCCTTTCTCTATCTATTCTTTTCCCTTCTCCTTTCGCTTTGAAAACCATTATGATCAAAGCGAAGCACTGCGCAAACTTTGACCGTTCATTTTGCAATGGAAAATTGCCAGGGGGAGCACATGCTCCATCTGTTCGGGGCGCGCGTACAAGTTGCAAGAATCGCGAGAAAATATAGAAAAAGAAAATATAGAAAAAAAATATCTAAAAGAGGACAGCTTACGAGTGAGACAGAGAGACAGACAGATAGAGAGAGAGAGAGAGAGAGAGAGAGAGAGAGAGAGAGAGAGAGAGAGAGAGAGAGAGCGAGATTTGCTGTACAAATATACACGGCATTAACAGAATCGCGCCCGCTGATTTTTAAATTAGCGAGATTATCTCTTTCGCGTTCTTGCTCTCTCTCTCTCTCTCTCTCTCTCTCTCTCTCTCTCTCGAAACTTGGGCCGCGGCAGTTTCACTTCGCGTAACCACCGGGCACGGAATAAATTGGGTTTCGCCACAAAAGCAAAGTTTCCAGGTGAAAGTTTTTCTATCTGCAGTCCGCGAAGGAAGAGGATGGGTGGGAGGAGGTTAGGGCATTTCGTATACATTTTCATTAGTTTGTATCTTTCGAGAATCCCTCTTACGTCTCGGGGGAAATAATGCCATTCCTTAATTTTTTTCGTCTCTCCCGTGGTGCTTCTTCCTTTTTTTTTGTTTCTTTAATCGAAATGCTTACGAATCTCGAAGGATATTTGTCAATGGGAAAACGAGCTCAGATACGTTCGCGACTCTCGCGCCTCATTTTCTGAAGAATATACACCCATGCATAAGCACACATGCATCCATGTCTGTATAAGTTTGTGTACCTATTTAGATATAGCGGGCGAAGGTAATCGCGCGAGTTTATTGACTTCGATTCGTATATATATGTAGTTTGCAAGTTTGATAACCTAGGAGGACCGTTGAATATTGAATACACCAAGTTGGAAACGAGGTTCCCCACTTCGGTGAAAGTTCGGCAGAATCGAAGGTACATCTAGATATCTACCTATATATATATATATATATATGATACCCACTTTGGCATTTACTGCGATGAAATATACTTTTATTAGCATAGGATATTCTGTTTTTCCTTCGACTCTAGAACGAGACAGTTAGTTTAATTTCTTTTGTGTACCTTTTGTATATTATATTTTTGCACCTTGGATATAATATCGGATATGGATACAACTATCGAAAAAAAAAACGTAATACCTTAAGAAGCGCGGAGAAGCATCGAGCTAGAAGGGATGGGGTTGGGGGAAAAAAACGTCTTACCGATCAAAATAGTTCTAAAGAAGCGTTTGAATGTACTCAAGGTGGTTCGGGAGCATGGGACCAAATGCAACTCAGGTATCCGTTAAGGTACACATTAATTTTTTTTTTCATAATATATCGGCTCAATAAGTAGCATGAAAATATTTTACTGAAATTTGTTGTCTCTCCTATAATGGATTATTTCGCTTGACTTGAAAATTTAACGGTTCATTGCCTTTTTTTTTAAATTCGAATACTGATTTATACATCAGATATTATATAATATGCGATTTCATTATCATCGAACTCATAAATATTAAAAGAGGAATCATTATTCAAAGTTTATCCCTTGAATGGCGAGTAAAATTTTTCACTTATTCAACTTAGATAATTGAACGAATTAATCGCCAATCTCATTTTCTTTTTCCATAATTTTATTCTGGTAAATTATATTCCGTTAACAGTTGGAAATAATTAAATTTATAGTATAATACTTGCTGAAGCCATTTTAAAATCCATAATTGATATACTATATCATAAATGTTTTGGTTCCAATATAATATAACATATATATATATATATATATATATATATATATATATATATATATATATATCTGTAGAAGTCCTACAATTCTCGTGAGGCTAGAAATTTAGTTTTTCCACAGTATCCCCCGAAAACTATCTATATATCCAGGCGATGGAGAGCCCTCCTACGCGCCCGTAATGCTATCTCTTGAAAATATAAACGGCGTTCGGCATTAATAGGGTCCAATCAACTTGTTTCGGACAATGTACGAGAGAGGGAGGGAGATAGAGATAGAGAGGACGAGACTTTTCTGCATTTCTGCTCTAACGGCGAGTAAGCGCTTTATAGAGATTCATCGACTCGCTCCGCTCTTTGGCCTAATATTCCGTGCACTAGTGCACCAGTATACCTCGCTCTCCCCTTCTCTCTCTCTCTCTCTCTCTCTCTCTCTCTCTCTCTTTCCCTCTCCAACTCTCTGGTGAACGATCGCAAATATAGTCGGGGCTATTTTCAAGCCCGGCGCGCCGGACGAACCCGCGCGAGTTTCTCGTCCGGTCTCCTTTGTTCGCGCATTCTCTGTCTTTCTCTCTCTCTCTCACTCTCTCTCTCTCTCCCTCGTCTTCTCCCGCTCTCCGCGAAAAATCATGAGGTCACGTCGGCTGATTCTTGAAGAGGGACACAGAGGGAAGAAAAATATCGGGGACGTCGGTCGTCGCGCGTTCACCGTATAAACAATGCGCCGAGAGCGTTTGCATTTGTCTTTCCCGCAGCTTTGCTGCTTTATCTGTATAATTTACCGGCGAACGAGGATGTATTGTAAATTATAAGGATGTAATTATATCTATGCGCGTATTGTTTAAGGTGTGCTCGGGAACCCAGGGCTGGAGTAGTCTTCAGGCCCGGGTTCTAACAGCCCGAGCCCCATTTAAGGAAATTATGTTTATCGCGCATAAAAAAAAATACAAATAATTTTTCGGACTAGATTTTAAAATATTTGTCAAATTTATATCATAAGATTTGAACGATCGTCGTCTTTGTATAATCCGTTTCTACGAATTGTTTAACTAAGTCATCAAAACCTAACGATCCCAATAAATCTTTTTCTACGGACCACAGCGCTAAAGGAAATTAAACAGCCTATATATCATGGTTGAATGGCGCATGCTTTCAAACGGAAATTCCAATTTCGAAATTGGAAATACAGTCGTCAGAAAAAATACTCACTTGTTAGAATTTAATTAGCGAAATAAATTTTTTACGTTCGTCAAGTAATCGCAAATCTAAATCTTTGGAGTATATATATAATAATGGTTCTTCTATGTTCGTTGTCAAAAAGACCGAGAGAAAACTAAAGAACCCAATTATGAAGTTTTATGCCTCATTTGGTTCTGTCAATTCGGTAACAAATTGGCCAATTATCATACGAAACGTTTAAATTATCTGACTTCTTATTGTTCTCAAGTTTTGTTTTCTCATTTCTTAAAAAACGAACTAAATTGTTTTATATTTCTGTAAAATGTCCTCAACCTTGGTGTAAATGGCTTGGTTAGCAGGTGCAGCTAAGCTTCGAAAGTATTATCCGAGAATGGATGAATATACGTGTGTGCGAAAAGTACTGTGTGTGAATATTCTGTAAGTATGAATATATAGGTTCTTGCAATGATGTATATATATATATATATATATATATATATATATATATATATATATATATAGATGATTTTGTACTTTACTAGCATTGTGTATTATCGGGATCAGTAATTTCACTTTTACTTACGTCATGGATGTTTCAATCGAATTTTTACGTTTTCCACGTTCTCTCCCCTGCCCCCCCTCTCAGCCATCCACTTCTTTAATCCGAAAATCAGTAGTGTGCGTACGCTCAGCCATTCCATATATATATCGTTCCTATATGTTATAACGTAATTACTAGATAGTTTAACGACTCGGCAAATAATGAAGTGAAACCTTGGCCATACCGGCGTGACGAGCAATATCCTTACAAAACCCCTTTCTCACGGCAGTGCGCATATACCCGCGCGCATGCACATACATAGAGAGTCGCGCACGCACCACCGAGCGATCTACGAGCGCGAGAGGGTGCCAGCTGCGCGCCGTAAAAATATACAAGATCGCCGAACGTTCGCACGGCGCACGGATCGTCTGCAATGAAACCCACACGCATGCATACACACACACACACACACACCACACACACGCGCGCGTACAAACACACGCACGTACCATATCCAGATTTCACAGGATCCCCGCGGGGAGTGGGGGAGGAAGGAACGAGAATCCGCGCACTAATCGGGTCGATCGTCCGGTTTGATTATGCGAGGTTAGGCGAGGGGAGGTATCGTACCAAAAACTGTCCCCGCTCGTTTCGAATTTACGCGCGCGCGAGCGACAAGCGCCGGTCGAAGCGAATAGGGGTGAGTTTCACCTGCTTCCCCCCCCCCTCTCCACTCTTAGAAAAGCGGCATACAGGCAGATATGCATTAGATGAACTTTTATCGTACTCGTTACTCATATAATGATCCAAAAAGAAGGAACGGGTCGCTCGACGCGGGCTGATGGAAGTGTTATGCGCTCATAAAATATATATATATAATGAAACATTCATTCTTTTTCCTCTGTCTCTTTTTCCTCAGTGGGCTTACATCGCGCGATCATCCAGCTCCAGCTCCTCGGACCGCCGAGCCGATAATTTACGTGCAGTGTTATTATTATTTTTCTTATTTATCGCCCCTCTCCTCGATCATTTTTCTTTTCTCTGGGTTTCGGATATATATATATATATATATATTGGAAGAATTGTGGCGAGGTGAAGATATATATTACGCGCGTGTGTTTGTATCTCAAAGAGAAGAGAGAATAAAAGAGGAAATCGTCGAGTAATGCGAGTATTGCATTATTTCCATTATCAAAGCAATTTTCGATTGTATGAATCATAGCGGCCTGTGATGTTAAGAGAGAGAGAGAGAGAGAGAGAGAGAGAGAGAAGAGAGATAGATATTTAAATTACATAAATGCTAAAACCTATCTATATATGTATATATTCATCTGGATCTCGGTAAAAGCTAGTCCTTTATAGATATACATTTAATGCACAGAATATTGAAGTGCGCCGTGGCTGTTGCGTAAGAGGGCACTCTCTGAATTTGCATAACCAAAGTTTACGCGCGGGGCGCGTTAGGCGCGGCGTGTATATATAAAAAGATATGAAAAAAAGTCCGAATAAGAATGACGATGTCTCGCTTTCCCGATTATATATGCATATATACATTATAACGTCCTAATTTTTTCAGTCGCATTTTCATTCAGATGAGATTTTATCCGTTTACAATTTTATAACCGGATTATATAAAGCATTAGGTAAAAATGTTGCCCGCATACGTTTAAAAGGATAGAACCAATGAGT
>JACCIC010000042.1:3392500-3427500 GCA_018907035.1 Sycobia sp. Sy_11
ATTTGTGTCTGTGTGTGTGTGTGTGTGTGTGTGTGTGTGTGTGCGTGTTTATGTATACGCGCGCACTGCACGTGCGAGCCGCGTAACCGCGTGCGCGCCGATATATCCATATATTTATACACCTCGCGGACGATTAAATGGCAGGGGCGAGCTTCTCTATCATCTACACGCGTTTTGGTGAGTCGTTCGTATCTATTTTTTTATTTTAACATCAACCGTGGAATTATCCCCATATCTATATCTATTTCGATATCTATATATATATATATATATATATATATATATATATATATATATATATATATATAATTTTGATAAAAATATATGATGTCAGTACCGGAGTGGGTGATAAATAACTGCGTGGAAAAAGAGGCGCGTCGGCATGGGAAGGGCGGTACTAAATTTATATATACCTATAGATATATATACGCACCAAATGAACGGTAGGCGAAGAGAATCGATCCAAAGCCGCCGGCCGCGTGCGCGCGGGAATATCCCAAAGTGTCAGCTTTATTCGAATATTCAGGAAGACCTCCAGTTGGAGATGCGAGCTCTTTTCTTTATGTCTCTCTCTCTTTTTCTTCTTCTATGCTCGTGCAGATATTTTCTTCTATTATATTATCACACTTGGTCACGCACACACAGAACACTGACGTATGATTCAATTTACTTATTATGATGTATCTCCCACTGAACGTATTTCTTCTTTTCCAGCACTAAATAAACATATAGATATATATATATATATATATATATATATTTAAATTTAAATATATATATATATATAAATTTTCACTGTGCCAATACGACAGAACGGTTATTACAACTGACTATCACCAAATACACACAGTACACAAAGGCAACTGACGAAAACTAAAAGGAAAGAGAAAATTAGAGCGATGATAGTTAAGTGAGACTGGTGCACCCTTCCGCTGTTTATCTGTATATATATATATATATATATATATATATATATATATATATATATATATATATATGCACTAGTAAATTTCGCGCAAAAGGTGTAGTAAAGTAGCGATGCAGTGAAAGAGACAGGTAATACAAAAAGAAGAACCTACGCGCTTACACACCGAATGAAGAGTGTGTGGACAATTCGCCGTGCGTGCGCGTACTACAGAAAAGGAAGAAACGAGATAGAGTGATAGAGGAAGAGGGAACGAAAGGGAGGGAAGTACGCGAAAACGCCGATGGGTGCGTATGTGATAGCTATATATATATATATATATATATATATATATATATATATATATATATATATATATATGCCTGTATCGGTGTATCGCTCAACACAGGCAGACGCACAAAACGGGCACTAACCGACCGGGGAGTGGGGAGAACGCTGTATATACTCTCTTCTCACTCGCGTGGCTGATCGCTGGAGTGACGCTCGCGCGACTGTCAAGCTCGGGCGTTTTGGAGGTTATGGAAGCCACGCCGCCGAGCGAGCGAGCGCGCGCCGCCGCCTCTCTTCTTTCTTCTCCCTCTCTTCGGCTTTGCGCCCTCTCTCTGTCTCCCGGTCTCTCGTTCTCTGTCCGTCTCGCTTGCTCGGCGCGCCACGGCGCGCACCCGCATGCTATTGCCAGAGCCTTGTATATATACGTGTGTGTGTATATATATATATAATCTCGGTAGGGCAGAGCAGGAGAGAACGAGAACGAGAGAGAGAAAGAGAGAGGGAGAAATAGAGGCGAAGAAAATCTCCCACACACGAGCCCGTTCACGCGCGTACCTCTGCCCCTTTCTTTCTTTCTTATACACTTAAATTCTTTTCTCCCTCCTCCCTTCTTACTCGCTTTCTCCACCACCCTTTCTTTTTATTTCTTACCCTATATCGCCGGGAGCGCAACTCGCGGGGGAATGTCGCCTCGTGCAATATTCCTACCATCCCCGCCTCTCCACCTCGTTCTTTCGCTCTCTTTCTCACTTCTCCTCGTATCGTACGCTGCGGGATAGCGGGGTATAGAGAGGGACATAGACGACGACGACTGCGCCCGATGCGACCTTGATAATTTCGGAATTGCGCGGGGAGATTGCGCGCGTGCCGTGCACTCTCGTCGTATAATAACGGGGGAAAAGAATACGACCCCACGGCAGGAGCCGACTGCCGCCGTGTCTATTCCAGGGTTACAGTGTATATATATATATAGTAGTATAGCGGGCGAATGACCGGAGGAAGGCTTTATTATTTAGAAGGTGGACGATGGAGGCGGGGGTGTGTTGTGCGCGCACGTGCGCGAGTCGCGAACCCCCCCCCCCCCCCGAGAGGCGCATACCGCGATAGATTCCAGCTTGCGGCCGGCCATATACGTTCGGAGGATGTTTGTGTGGGGGCAAGTGTGAGCGGAGTGGGAAAAGAAGAGAAAGAGAGAGAGAGAGAGAGAGAGAGAGAGAGAGAAAGAGAGAGAGAAGAAGCGGCTGGTCACTGTATGTATATATGCATACGCGTATACATTGAAGGCAGCGAGCATAAGGCAGCGTCTCAGTAGTAACAGTACGCGCGCGCTGCATCATCTCATCATGCACATCGGAGAGGGAGAAGTTAGAGAGAGAGAGAGAGGGGAAGAGAGAGTGATAGAGTGAGAGAGAGCAGAGGGGAATGAGGCGGAACAGGGCCAAAGACCAGAGAGAAAGGACGGGAGGGGGAGAGCCGGTGCCGATGCCGATGCTGCTGCTGCAGCAGCTGAAGCGAGCCAGAGCAAGCTACGGAACGTATAAGAGTGTATAAAGTAAGGACGAAAAGAGAAAGACGCTCTGTAGCCAGCGCTTGCAGTCCATGCGTGCGCGAATCATAGTAATATAAATAATAACAAGAACAGCAACAACAACAATAACAATAACAATAGGATGTGCTTTATTATTTAGCGTCTAATTTGTTTAAGTGCCTCGGTACGCGTAATACCGTACGTATAGTCGGAGAGGAAAAAAAGCCATCGTCTGCCCAATGACCGTGTGATAAACGGATGTGTGCGGTAGTGTCGTTGGGGCCGATATACGGGGTTTAACCGATCAAATTAGTATCGATCGACGTTTACTCCTATACACGTGAAAAAACGTATTGATTGTATTTATAAATTAATTTGCTGCGGTTAGCAATGGAATTGGCGTGGTAGGGGAAAAACTACATTATCTTGGTAATCTTTACCAACGCATGGGGGTGCGAAAAATTCATCTATTTAGTTCGGATTAAGACGATAAGGTTTGCATGGAGGATATTAAAGACTTATGTCTATTATTATGAAACTAATGACAATCAATCGAGAAAATTAATTATATCTACATACTTACTAGTACTAACAAAAATTTATAGCTTCAGTGATTAATTAATAATACGAAAGAATTTATTAAGAAATCGAAAAAAAATCTATCGTTTTTTAAATTTCCGATTCACATAAATGGGCATTGTGATACGATACGTAGCATACTTTTGCTTTAATGATCTATTTCTCATATTTCGGTTTTTACAATTGTTTCGTAAAGATGAAAATTATTCAAGGCGGTAGAGGTTTCACATCGGTAAAAAAAAAAAAATTAACGAGTTTTGGGACTAGAGCCCGAGAGCCAATCTCAACTGGTAATTGCAACTGAAACGTCAGCTCATATTTCAAGACCGTAAAATTGTTCATCTGCTTGCGAGAAGCACATACTAATCAGGATTTATTTATCGCTATTAGCTGTTTTATTAGGATTAAAGAATCGGTGTTTCATTAGTTTTATTAATTTATTTCAGATTGCCTATGCTAGTAAAATTAGCAATTCTAGAGGCATCCAGATTTATAGGATATTACAGAACTGCTATAATTAATTGGCATGATTCCTCATCCAATTCAGTTAATTAAATTTATCGAGTCGTTATTTTTCTTGAATAATCAGGAGGGGTCATTTTAGCTATTATTTTAGCTATAAAAATTTTGATAAAAATTACCAACCCCTCTATCCCGCGTGAATTTTAATATAAATTCAGATCCACATCATTTCGCTGAAATTTTATTTACCGAAATCGGCTATATCGATACCAACCAACAAAAAAAAAAAGCCGAAAAGAAATTCGATTTCGCGTTCGTCGCCCAATATCGATTTTCCACTGTAATAAAATTGAACTCTCGATATATATATATATATATATATATATATATATATATATAAACTCGTAAAACCACTCCTACGCACGTATATGCGCGCGCGCGAGCGCGAACTCATGTTTTTCGAGGGAAACCAGATAGTTTTCGGTTGAATTTAGCAAAGATTCTTTTCCTTTTTCTTTATTCTTTTTCGCCCTCTTATTCCGCGATAGGCGCGAATAATAAAGTAACCGTCCCCGTGGAGATTTCGCAGCCACTCGAAGGAGACTTCAAAAATAATATGGAGGAATGTTTGGGCGCAACAATGTGGACGGGATTGAGGGCGCCAGAGACGCGGCACGAACGGCGAGGATTCGTTTAGGTCCGTAATTTATGCCCAATAAACAGTCAGTTATCCAGATCTCGAAGAGACGGTTTACAAAGCCGGCCGAAAATCTGTCCGGCTGATTTATTTCGAAGCTTCCACGAGTGTCCGCATAATCCTAATTTTAGACATTTGTCTCAAAACAAACTATCATGATTTATCATTTCCGCTTGCTTTTTCAATTATTTTCTAGAATTTCGGATCGGCCAGCCGTTATTTCTGGAATGCGAATTTTCATATCGCAGTTCTTTTCCGCACGCTCATTGGGTGTAAATTCATATTGCAGACATAAATTGCGTCATGGATTTACCTATGTAAAAGTGTCCCATCAACGGATAAGTGTAGCGCAACAATTGCTTCGTAAAGAAAACAGATTAAAATTTAATAGACGGAAATGATAAATCGATAATATAATAATCCGAGCAGCAAAAAAGAAGGAGCTAGGCGGTCGAACGGACACACGTTATTCTCTTTAATCATTTTATGACCCCGATAAATTGTTTGATCGTACCGATTTATTTTTAGAATGCTTTCGTTACGTCGATTGAAAGCTTGTTTTCTTCTCGCGCGCTATATTACATGAATTTACGACGCAATCGCCTACTTTTATACGTTATTATACTTCAACGAAAAAAAGAAAAAACATACTTTCTTTCATTCGTTGTTTTTTTCCTTCGCCCCTCAGGGAAACGAGATATTATGCCTATATCGATATCTGTATTACTTTTCGCGTGGACCCCCCTCCCACCCTATCCCCATCCCCTCGTTCGAGGTAAGAAGAATAAGACAAAGTTAGAATATAAAACGACGAAAAGATATACGCGGAGCGGGGATGTATAAGAGTACATAAATCGCGGGATGAAGAGCAAAAACTTGTCGAGATGAGTGGCTGATGCAAAAAAAAAAAAAAAAAAACTGCGATGAGCGATCTGAAAAAGATATTTAAGTTTCAAGCGCGGCGCGAGAACGAGGGGTTTAAAAAGAAAATAATGTTTTTATTTTTCGAAAACAAATCCCGCGCATGCGAAAGTAAGCCGAACGAGTCGCGCGTAGATTGGTATACAGAAATTGCGCGAGGGCGAAGACGTGTGGATGACGGATAAAAGAAAAGAGACAGGAGTGTTTCAGACTAACGAGAGATACCGAGACAGATAGAGAGAGAGAGAGAGAGAGAGAGAGGGAGGGAGAGAGGGACAGAGACAGAGAGAACGACATTGTACTCAATGGAATGAAAGAATGGCAACGAGAGAGAGAGAGAGGGAGAGAGAGAGAGGGACGGCGAACTGACGGCCCCGGCGCAACCGCCGACGTCTATGGGAGCTGCGTTGTTTTTGCGCAGGGATTCGCGCATCTGTGTGTGGGCCGCGCGGTCGGTGCGCCTCTCGCCCCCCCCCCTCCCCCCGAATGCACGCGGGAATATTTATGCCGACGCGCGCACCGTGGCGTCGACGAGATGAGGATAGACGTTGGCCTCCCCCTTGCTTCGCCGGCACTTCCTTCCCTCGCTCGTTCTCTCTCTATTCCTCTCTCTCTCTCTCTCTCTCTCTCTCTCTCTCTCTCTCTCTTTCACTTTTCGAACCTCGCGAGAAGTCGTGCTTTATATATATACGGGCTGCCCGTGTACGATTGCGGGACGCGGCGTCTGTCGGTGAATCTTGAATGCGCGTCGCGTGATTGTTTTCTTTTATTCATTCTCGTCTCTCCAATCCCCCGCCGCCGCCCGTACGTGAGGGATAAAGAATGTGGGAGAAGTTGATTTTTTTTTTTTTTTGTTACAAATCCCTTACCGCGGATTTCCCATATGCTCCTCTTATTTTTCACGTGTCAGTCGTGGTCGCGTATCTTAGTGTAAAAAATGTTCTTCGACGTTGGGCTGGAAATTATTGGATAAAATCGATGCCTATCCCCTTGATTGTGTCAATTTTATAACATTGGATAAGGCCGTTTAATTTATTGTACCGTAAAGAGATTGGAATTCAATGGTACGTTTCGATTAAATTGTTGGACAATATGGATAATAAATTTTGTATAATTGATGAACGAGAAAAAAAGAAACGCAGAATGAATGTAAAATTGTACTGAAAAAACAGCTTTGAAAATTCTTCATTTTATAATAGTTTAGCCTTTTAAAAAACAAGACAAAGAAAAAAAATAATATTCTGTCTACTGTTCAGCTTGAGATTTTAATTTCAATGCAGCTGTAAAAATAATACGAGGATGTGAACAGACTTGTACTGATATGAACAATCGATTCGTTACGGTAATGCAATTCTTTGGCAACAGGAGCAACAGGAGCAACAGAAAATCTTCATCTGATTTTGAATGTTTTTGTACGAGTATCAACCCAGAATTTCAACGCTAATACAATAACAATAAGGTTTTAAACGTACGCGAGCATTGATTTTGCATTAATAATAAAATCTTAATTGCGAAACAGAGGTAACGGTAAAAGCTGAATAAATAACAATGAATCTTGACAAAATTTCAAGCTTACCGATGACTCTGAAAAAAAAAATCAGTAGTAACAGCCTGTCTATGGTATCACAAAATCTCGCGAACTTTGTATTATCATAGAAAGGTGGCAAAAACATGAATATTTCATATTCAATGTATGAATACGCGAAAAAAGTGTATAAGTTAAATTCAAAGCAATACTGTATCGGGAGTGAAAAAGAAACAGAAAACGAAAACTGATGGAATGAACAAAAAGTCTATCGACGCTCTGCAGGAGCACAGGTTTATGACGTCAGAGACAGAAAAGTACGGCAGCGTTACAAAAGCTTTACTTAGAATAGCAATGTTATTCAGAAATCTTTGATGTAAATCAATGATAACGTCGAGACTGTCAGAGAATCTACAAGGCTTACTTGTACTTAGAGGATCGAAGCAAAAATCGAATAACTCGACAGACAAGTAAGATCAGCAAATGCACCAGCATGGCGCTCGTTTTCCAACATGCACGCAATAAACAAATTAAGAGCTCAGTTTGCTTTCTTGGTTCATTTGTAAATATGCATTATCAATTGAATATATTAAATAAAAATCAACAAATAAAAAATAGTAGATAAAAAAAGCAAAAAAAAAAACAAAACACTTCGAATCCTATTAATCAAGAAAGAAAAATAGTTGTTTTGAGCACGGCACGGAAAAATACGTCAATTTCAATTCATGCACAACCTGTCATCCTCATTATTCAAAATTATTTCAGAAAATCTTTGAAAACGTGATTCACGCCCGAGAAGCGGCTATCGAGATGACGCTTGCATTTTGCTTTCGGATGACCTTCATGGACGACCGCGTATTCATCGATATTTTTAAGCTTAATGAAAAATTCGTAGTCGGGAAAAAATGCACGTACAGAGATCTTTATAATAAAGACGTGAATTTTATATCTTGAGTTATGCAATTGCTATCGACAGTAAAATGTTACATCTTATGTTATCGAGACGTAGTTTTCATACAGATTCATACTTAATTCTCCTCAGACACGAGGATGTTGTCTGCTAAGCCAACGGTACAACATTACGTAAGATAATCACGGATTGCTATTTATGCTGATACTGACAGGCTGTCTGTGTTACATCTCGTAATTACAGTCGGATACAAGACGCACTTGAATTTTTCATTTTCTAAGCATCTGTAATATCCATTATGTTCAATTAAGAATATATATATATATATATATATATATATATATATATATATATATATGACTAGCTTATACTATTTCCTCCATCTTTGCATTACCTGCGAACTAATAGAAGTAAAATAATATTTATTTAAGATTGATCGTATAAGTTATTACTTTGAGAAGTGAGCTTGAAGGACAAAACTTAGATAATTTTATATTCTAAATTTTACATCTTTATCCATGGATTTGCTATCAATTTATATGAAAATTATGGTTTCAATTCTTTCAACAAATAAAAGATCGTTCTTCTCTAAAGCGCGAATTTAACGATAAGTTGTTAATTAAAAACTACAGAAATTTCGCATATAAAATAAATGTTTAGTCAATAAAATAATTCTTTTGTCCATATAGTTCCTGAATAAAATAGTCCTTTTATAAAATAAGTCTTTGTAATTAGTCGCTTGGCCACGTCAGCGAATAATGTCGAGCTATTATCAAGTTTTTAAATTAAAAATCAGCCTGATGTGATTCGAGATTTTATGAAACGACGATAAATTTCTTCAACAATGCACCATGGGAAACAGTAAATCTTTTCTGCAGATTCTGCATTGTAAATAGGATGTTTTAAACATGCACGGTGGCGCGCGTCGGAGGGGAAACAATATGAGCTCGAACCCCCGCGGCCGATGGGATCGGCAACGTTTATATTCAAATTTATTTTAATACCGTAAAAATCGGCGGGATTCTTAATGGAAAAAATACGTTTCGCCGCCGTAAGATCTATATACCGCGTTGTGAGGGCCGAAAATTGTTTAAACGATAATTCGATTTTTACATTTTCTTTTCCCTTACGCGCTTTCGGAGCACGGCCCCGCGGTGCAAGAAGAACGACTTTCGCTTTGGCCTTACACAATCTTCGATTTTCAAATAATATTCCGGATTACGCTACAGTATCTCTCTGTATCGAGTGCCTCGCTGCATTCTTGCCGGAACAGGTTTTTAATTTTCAGACGGCATATCGCCAAAACGACTCGCGGACTTTTACGAATTCTCCGCCTGTACGAAATGTATTTCACTTGCGTTCAGGAACGTTGGAAGCGTCAGAAACTTCCTTTTAACTGGAGGAATTCCGTATGCAGCTATTTTTGATTAGTGTATGAATAGTGGCATTTAATCGCAAACGCTGCATAAAAATCCGTCATTGCCATAATTTTGTAATATAGGATTTTTGACGAATACTTTTTTGGAAAATTAATGGCTTATTAATGAACAATAATTTCGTGTAAAAATTATAGCTAAGTTTTTTCAAGAATCCGTAAAACATCAAGATTCGACTTAATTTATTTTGAGGCAGTAAAAATGCAACATTAACGTGATATATACTTCGAAGAATTATATATAATGCATTATAGATTCATGAGGATAATGAATGCAATGCGGTATTCGTGCGTCTCGTGACAAGAATTTTCGACATTAATTATCGCGGTTCCAAGCCAAGATAGGGGATGTTACAGTCGAATAATGAGAGGGAAAAAAACTTCCATATATAGATATACTATATGTAGGAGAGCGCGGCACCGGTCTTCGGTCGTATATCGGCTCGAGCCCTACCTGCCAAGGCCAACGTTCCCCGAGCACGACTCACCGGCCGCGGAGCGTAGGCTCGATTCTGTACTATATATGCGTATATATATATATATATATATATGAACTCTCGACACGAATGCACGCGCACGCGCACGAGCGGAGCGTATAACCGGCACCACTGGACCGACGATTCGTGCCACCCAACTACGCGCGCGCGTGCGTGCGTGCGTGTGTAAGAGCGTGACGAAGGTGGAGCAAAGGAGGGGTATGCGATCCAGGTATATTTACATGGGTATAAGTGCAAGTGTCGATGTATATATATATATATATATATATATATATATATATATATATATATATATACGTAGTCGAGCATAAATGTGCGCTCGAGTCGAGACCAAGGAGCAGCGCGAACGGCACAAAAAGTGAGATGGGTAAGCTTGTCTACGGCATATCCGAACGTTAAGTACTGCGAACAAAACGTTCAGCGAGATTAGGATTAGAGAAATTCAACAATGACCCTATTCCGTCATTTTCGATTCAAGACACTTCAAAATTTTTTTAGAACCGAGAGATACGAGTGAATCTCCAAAGTTCACGCAAGAGCTATAGTTACTGGAACTAGTTGGATCTTGGCATTATATGTCTATAATTATCAGCTCGTTGTCTTATCGTCGACGTGAATAATGAAAATACTGACTGTATACCTTTTAGTTGGGCATGTAATTAATTTTTCATCGCGAAATAAACTGTTTCAGTAAGATTTATCGCATCATGATTACAATCCATTGATGTATTTACGCTTTTTGTATTTTCCCTAGAGGGATTGAGCATTCGAAGGTCGATAAACAAAAGAAACTTCTGATCGAAGATAATGGAAGAAAAATAAAAGTAACAGTTTAGAGACAACAAGAGAGAGGGGGAGAACGAAGATCAAGCACACCGGCGTACGGGAGAAATATAAAATACATTTAAACTATCAAACTCTCATTATAAAAATAGACTGGATGACAGAGAGAGAGAGAGAGAGAGAGAGAGAGAGAGAGAGAGAGAGAGAGAGAGAGCGAGAGAGAGAAAGAGATGCCAACTAGAATACTGGAAGAGTTTATTAAACAAAGAGAAACCAAAGAAGAATTGATAAACTGGACAATAAAATGCAGAATGTGGATGGAAGAGTGAGGGCAAGGGGTCCGAACGGGTTGGATGAGAAAGGGCGCGAAGGGCCGGCTTTTCTCGGGCGGGTCGAGCCTCGGGTTCAAGAACGCTTTGTGGCACCTCGGCTCTTTGCTCGTGAGAGACAGAAAATGTTCCCTGCTGTTAGTAGGAACAGGCGCGGGCGCACGTTTGCACACACACACGCACACGCACACGCACACCTACCGTCGAGGAAGGAAGAACCGTGTACGAGTGTATATAGGCGGGGATAGGGGAGATCTGGTATAAAGAATAAAGAACTGCAAGCCCGTGTGGAGCGAAAATTAAAAGGGAGCGAGAAGAGAGAGAGAGATAATATGAGAAAGTCCAGACAAAGCAGGCGATGGAAAAGTGGCAACAGATTGACAGTATACGAATGCATTGCGTATATATATATATATATATATATATATATATATATATATATATATCACTTGTCAGCGGGAACACACACGCACACACTCATAAGCCCACGAGTATTGTATCTGTATGTAGCATTACGCACACAAAGGTGACCGTATATATCACAGCGCGTACGATTCGAGTTCGATGCCTGATGCTCATGTGTGACAGAAGCGCATCCTATGTATATATATATATATATATATATATCTCGCACAAAGGCCCTTAGAATCTTGGTCTGAATACTCTCTATCGGGTGCTCCCGTTCTCCCCGTTGGTGCTTGTGCATGGAGTACCTGCCAGAATGCATGCGAGCAGGCAGATACAGACCCGCAGAGGAAGGGGGAGGAGAGAGGGGGCACGACTGTACGTAAGCGACGATAATGTAATGCAGAACAGTGTTCGTCAGTGACGCAATTATATATATATATATATATATATATATATATATATATATATATACATATATACATGTGTGTGTGTATGCGCGCGCGTGTGTACATATTATGTATGTATATATATATGTATATATTTACATACACATCTTACTTCCGCGCATCACGGCCGATGAAGTTGATACCGCAAAAAGTCTACATCAGGTCGAGATTCTCCTTTCTACCTATCTCTCGGTATCCATTATATATGTGCAGTAGTTTCAGACTGTTACGGTTAGGTCAGAAAACTTTTGTAAGATACCAACGTTCATGTTTTTGTCCTCCAAAGGGGTAAGGGGGTGAAGTAAATAATTGATATGTGGGAGAAAATCCAGTAAAGTAGATTTTTCAAGGAGATTGGTTTCTGCGCGGCGATGTGATTTTTTAAGGAAAATAACAAATTTGAGGAAAAGAATAAAAAGAACAACAAAAAGAATAAATATTATCGAAAATTTTTAAATATGGGCCTTATATATATACTTGTACAGCATTAATTACAATATTATTAATGATCATTGTTGATTGACGAATTTTAAGAATTTGACGTAAAAATAATATTTTATTTATTTTTTCAAACTTTCAAAAATTGTGAATCACGTTTTGGCTCGAAAACTCATAAAATCTCCCTTATTGTGATTTACGAGTGCGATATAATATTTTATATATTTTCTTGGTCGTAAAGAATCAAAATCTTTACTCTGCAATACATTTGCGAAAATATTAACATGGAATCCTTCATTAATATTACAAAATTTTTTTCCCCTCGTGAAAACATCTCTTATGGTCTTATGTGAAATAAAATTTTATTTTTATCGAGTACCCATCTCACTTCTAAGGCAGTCGCTGTTTGATTCGAAAAGAATTGCTTAGATAATGCGAACCTTTGCTTTCTATTAGTATACAAATGAAAATATATATGTAACACAATGAATTAATATGAAAATATATCTTATTTTAATCCACACGAGGTGAAATATAAAATAACTATGTTAGACACAGCAGTTCCAATGTGATTTATGGTTAATTTGTTCATCTTTTCTTCAAACTTCGCTACTTATCGTTTCGATTGTTTATCCCTGTATTGGTTAAAAAAATATGTACAGCTAAGAACCGTCTCCTCCAACGAATTTATAAGTGAGTTCACAAATGGACATAAAAAAATGTCAGTGTTAATTCAGTGTATCGTGTATTTCGTTCGAAACTATACTTTCGTAATAGGAAAAGTGTAACTGATTTTATTGCTTAATTCTTTATTACCCTCTGAATACGTAGCTTTATGAGAATTAATCAAATAATGTTAACGGTCACTTTCTACTTTCTACATATTAATTAGAACTAAATCGTTCTTAATGTGACTAGAGATGTTAGATTATAGTAATGCATATATATTAATTATTAGTCAATAAGCCGGGTTTCAACATCGTAATTATATATACATGTATATTATATATATAATACACACACCTATACATACTATTGATTTTATTCTCATACTCAGTTCTATATAATTATCCCTCGATCCATAAATCCTTTATTATATATATCCTGTGAATTTTCCAAGCTTATCCCATATAGGTTTCCGCAGAAGAGAAATTGGCAATTTCCATTGTAAGATTTGATTACCATCAGGTATATCCTATAGAAACATTGATTTCGAACTTATGCACTCTCTTTTTCTTTCTCTCTCACTCTTTCGCTCTCTGTATATTGGAAAAAAAATCAGCGTCACGAACCGACTCTTCCTGCTGATGCACGATTATCGGCAAGAGCCTGGTACGAGTCTTTAACCCAAGCTGAGAATATATATATATAGAGAGAGAGAGAGAGAGAGAGGGGGAAAGAGAGATTTTCTCCCGGCATTTTTGCGCGCGCGTGCGCCGATGCCGATGCGATGCCGCTTTCAGCTGCGAGATCAGCCGATTTTCTCTGCATATATATATATATGTATATATATGTAGTTCAGTCGTACTCAAGGGCGCAGGAAAAGGGCGAGAGAGAGAGAGAGAGAGAGAGAGAGAGGGGGGCGAGTGAAAGCGAGACAAATAGGTAGAAAAACGAGAGCGGCTGAACACGAAGGGTTCGGGTCGCCTTACCGCTTGCCAGTCCCAGTGACATTACTGGAGGAAGGCAGGCGCGCGCGCGCAGAAGACAAGAGGGGAGGTTTCTAGATCCTATACGACGTTTAAAAAATGTAGGCTCTCCCGCTCGTGGGGCGGCTTCTCCGGAGAGCGAACACGACCACCGCGGCCCGGGCGGGGTGAATCAAGAATTTCTCTCGGGAGTGCGCGGTGCTCGAGGCCACGCGTGCCGAGATCGTTATTTTGACGCCGTATCTCGTGCTCCGTCTCTCTCTCTCTCTCTCTCATCCCCTCTCTTGCTCTGTATCTACCGATCTGTCGCTGCCCCCTCGCACTCTCTTTCTCTCACTGTCTTTCGTCGCACGTCCGCACGACGCCCTCTTTTTCTTTTTAATTTTTTCATTTTCTATTTTTAATCATCGCGAGCGCAAATATTGCGTCGCGACCAGGACTGCCTCTGTGAGAAAAACAGGGGGAGGGTAGAACATAGATGGATGGATAAATCTGCAGTTAATTGTAATCTTTAGTAAGCAGTAAATAGCTATCCAAGGCATATCTTCAATCGCTAAATTTTAATAAATATTAAAAAAACGTAGAAATATGAATTTTATATACCAATGCTACAAGTCAATCTTATCAAAATTGGACAGACTTGTTATGTAGCTGAGTAGAAAACAGAATTCTAACCGATTTGTGTCTGAGAGAGAGAGGAAGAAAGAGATAGAGATAGATAGATAGATAGATAGATAGAGAGAGAGAGAGAGAGAGAGAGAGAGAGAGAGAGAGAGAGAGAGAGAGAGAGAGAGAGAGAGAGAGAGAGAGATACGTAATACCATTAATAGTCCATGGGCAATAGCGACAGTGACAGCGCGATGACCTTCAGTTTTTAACTATATCAGTACAGTGGAAGTCGTCTGATTTCCGGGTTGTGAACGAAAATTAATGTCCGACAGGGCGCACCGATGAATCACGAAGGCGCGGCACGGCCGTCTTTTCTTCTTTTTTTTTTATTGTCGTTTTTGGCAACTATCGATAAAGTAACCGAGCCAGGCGCTTCTTTCTTCCTTTTTCCCCTATGCCTCTCCGCGGGATCATAAGGTTTTATAGAGCGAGATCAATGAAAACTCCCGCATGCCGAATGCCTGAGATATCCTTATTCCCGGTGCGTCGGTGGTACTTTTCTCTCTGTTTCTTTTTTTTTTCTATGGAATTTCGTGCACTGAACGCGATAAAGCGTGATTTTACCGCCCGGCGAGAGTCGACCCGCCGTTATAATTCACTTAATGCGATGCCCGGCCGTCGTGCGTATACGTGCCACAAGCCGACCAGGGCCGTATATAACCCCCCCCCCCCCTGATTTTCATTACGGACTTTGAGCGACGCGTAATAGTTCTTAAAAGTCCGATAAAACGCGCGAGAGCCGGGAAATGGGTGGGAGGGGGTCGAGGAGTACCGCGGTGACCGAAAATAGCGATTGAACTAGTAAAACGAGCGATTCGGTTCGTTTGGGAGGCGACGAGGGCGGGTGACTGCGTTAGTTACGCGCGCATTAAGAGTATTACGGATGTATATGGTGCATGGGTATGTACATACGTATGTCGGTAAATCACCAGTCTAAGAAAGGTTTCTATGCACGTATTTCCAACGAAAAATGCACCCGCACAGTCGCGCTGGATATACTTACATTATAACATGGAACAATTGAATACGTGCTTATTGAAAGCGGGCATTTGATTAATCGAATGCTTCTGATCATTTTTATGCAAGTACAGAGACTGGGATTAATCCAAAAATTGAAGAAGATAGGCGTAGATAGATGAAAATATATCATTATTAAGACAAGCATCATACGTAAGAGAATTCAGTGCTAAGATTCAATTATCAATGAATATCATCTGTAGAAAATGGGATCTATGAACTAAGAAGATCTTCAATCATATTAACTTAAATTTCGACTGTATCGAATCAAACGAATTGTCTCTTATCCATGGTGGAGGATAATTACTTTCAGATATTTTGTAAAAATACAGGTCGCACATAGTGATTGATGACAGAACAGTGTGAGAGTGCACAATATTTTACATTTCTTTGCTAATTATAAAACTTACTATTTAAAAGAATACTTTTCAATTTTTATTTAATAATTTAGATAATAATTTATAATTGACGATAATGCTTTTGAGTTTTCGTATAAGCATCCGTACTTTTTGGCTACCTAGCTGGATGAACTATTTACATTGTGAGTATCATTCAAATGGAAACATGGACATTTAAAAAAGTTCTCATAGTAAAGATTAGAAAATAACCTACAAATAAATGTAAATTAACTCAAATTATTTTACGCAATAAGAAATTATACTTACTCCATTTAGGAGAGTACATTATACACGTACGCTGGCACACTGTAACCTCAAAGGGTCGAGGCCGCGAATATATATATATATATATGTATCTATATATAAACAACTCGGCGACGCACTCGACAATTACGGTGAATAAACGCATTCGCGCGTCGCGTGGCATACGCTCCCACGCACCGGTGACGACGGTGTAACTTCTTCTGCGACTGCGCCCCCTCTGTCCGTCTCTCTCTCTCTCTCTCTGTCTCCCTCTGTCTGTCTCTCTCTCTCTCTCTCTCTCTCTCTCTCTCTCTCACGGTTTCTTTTCACTCTCAGTCGTCGCAGACGACCCCGCGACATCGGGGAAACTTGCTATAGCGCTTACGAGATTCGCAGACTTTGCAACCGCTCTTTCATGCGGCTCTTCAAGGTCTCCGTCGCGCGCTCCTCCTACTATTTCGTGTGAATATATATATATATATATATATATATATATATATATATACTTGCGTTGCGTGCGAGATCCCCTCTGATTCGAGCGACAACGGCGCGACCCCCTTCTTTCTCCCTCGTCCCGACGCGCTTCTGCATCTACCCGCGCACCACTTTCGTTTCTTTTCCCTCGGCGTTGATGTGGCGTTGGGGGAAGGTGGAGGGGGGGGGCGAACCGGCGAGTTGACGAGGTATTCGTCGTACTTTTTCCCGTGGCCCCGGCAAGAAATTAGAGTGGAGCCGGAGACGGGTCGTCGGTGCGAGACTCGCGCGTAATCGAAAAGGGATCGCGGAGCTATGGTGGGGGGGGGGCTGCATGGATGTGGGGGGTTGCGCAGTTGCGCCAGGAAAAATTATAATTCTGAGACAGACAGAGAACGATAATGTCAGCTGAGCACGAGAGTCGTAGTAGCGGCCGTTTGCTGAACCCAGGGTCTTTTGATTTTGGTTGCTGCTTTTTTCAGGCTCGTACAGGATGATGGAGTCGGATTGTGACACAGCTAGAACATTTGAATAATAACGAAAGGATGCGCGCGAGCAATGATTAACCTATGAATTTACTCCCTCGCCAGGAACGAGCTTTTTGTAAATTTTTTCGCTCAACTTTATACATCTGTGAAATAATGCCGAGGAAATGGACGAGCGCATTATCGGACCGGTTTGCCATACCCCGATGCTCGAATTAACGACGACGACGACGACGACGACGACGACTTCGATTGTCGCAAAGTGGAACAATGAATTTTGTATTTATCGATACGAGGAGCTTTGCCACCTGAGCTGCCTTTTTATCGAGATGGCTGTCTATAATAGTCGTATAATAAGCTTTATGGTCATTGAAGTTCTTGTAGAAAAAAGTACGAAGACAATTTTATTCTACAATGCTGGGCTGGCAGTTTATTTTAATGGACGCATTATTACTGCTTCCACGACCATTGTAATATACTATGCTTTCGCCAAAAACTTAATTGCATTCAGCTGTATTTGCATTCGACACAGTATAAGGTAATGATAAAGATTGATAAATCTTTATTAGGATGCAAAAAAAATTGAAGCATTTAATTTTTTTCAGATATACTAATAACTGAAATAAGTATTTTCAATTTTTTTTTATGTACTCGATATGATGAGAACTATCGTCATCCGGATGTCGTTGGTTTCGGAAAAGAAGTTGATCATTTTAATAATATAAAAGTTTAATTAATATCATGGACTAACGTCAAAGATCTCCCGTGGGTTAACAACTTTGCTGATTTTTTAATATTTTTGATAATAACCTTACGTTTATTTACGTTAATTAGCCAGCTCGGTACTCATTATCGGCAAATTTGCCCAACCATTTTTGCAAAAGCTATTTGCAAAATTTGAAAATAATGGAAGAGCTATAACGAGCTCTGGGCAGTCTTAACATTGGATGCAGCAAGTTTAGCGTATGTTAACAAAAAAAAAAAATTTTTAATCAGTGGTTTTATCATACGACCAAAAAACTGATCTTCAAGATAATTAAACAGCACACCTAATAATTACAAAAAAAATCAGTAAAAAAGCTCTTCATAATGATATTTGAAAATAAATTTTTTTAAAAAAATCCAAGATTACCTCTGAAGAAGATAAAATAAAAGCAAAGGGAACGCTGTTTTTTTAAACACATTTTTCAAGCGAGCTTCTATATATAATATTGGGTTTAATTTTCAGAAACTTCAGCCCGAATTCGAGAGGCTCAATTCGTCAGTTCCGTAATTTTCTAATTTTGAATATTTCGCTCCTGTAAAATAATTTATCGGCCGTGTAATATAATATCTCTTTGGCCGAGATCGCGTGCCTGTACAGAAATAATTAATGTGCAGATTAATGCTGGGGTAAAATTAAAATTGCGAACGCGTACATTGAAAAATCAGAAGGGACTCCAGGCAAAGCGGACATAGTGAAAATGATCATTTCGGCATTTTTTGTTGTTGGTGAAGACTTTCATCTTGTCTACTTACTTATACATCTGTATATATACAGTTGTATATTAAAATTTTTATTCGTAATTAATTTTCTGGCTTTGCGTTTGTCGCAAAATCAGTATTGAAATTCTTAGTATGTAGATAAAATAACTTCAGAATATATTATTTGCTAATTAATTTTTTTGACATCGAGTCGTACGATAGATTACCAAAGCAAGTTTTAAGTAAAAGTTCTCCTAACTATCAAAACAGATTTTTTTTCAATATATGTTCAGAATATATTTTATTCTGTAATTTAATCAATTGGACAATCCGAAGCATACTGATAGTTATAATTGTACACTCATTAGAAAAAAAGAAAATCATTTACCTATGACATCAATTTTTTATATCATAATATAAGAATTTTCCCATGCAACTTAGATATGAATAACATAATGAAATTTTATTTGCCAATTGTTACTAATCGCGATGGACAAAACCGTTTACCAAAAATTATAAATTATTATTTCCAGGAATAAGACGAAACAGAAAAAATACAAAAAGTTTTCACTTTATTCTGAATCGTCATTTTATACATGAAAATCGAGGTGAAAGAAATTCTTCACCAGATTTGAAAAATCACTCATAGCGATCGAAATCAATCTGTGGAAACAAATTGAATACGTCCCGAGATTCGGCACGACAAAGCGCAGTCATTTAAATTTTCAACTGTACATCGACCACCGAATTCTCCCAGTTTCTCCTTTATTAAGTCCGAGGAAAATTACAAAACTTATACCCGTCCTTCTTCTTATCCTCCTTTCGCCGCTCTCGTCCTCCTCCTCTTACACTTCTCCGCGCGCCCGCCTAATACGCACGTTCGGTTTCTCCCCCCCCCCTCTTTTTCCGGCCGTCCGTCGAGCAGCGGACTCGGGGCCGTTTCCCGAGCGCGCACGTTACCGGCCATATCTCAGCCGGGACGCGACGCTAAACGCAGCTTTCAAGCCGGGCGAATTAAGATTTATCGCTCGCCGGCCGTCCCCCTCTGTGCCACGGCGCGCTCGACTCCCCGTTTTCAGCGCGAAGAGCCGGCGACCGGTAGAGGGCAGGTGCCCGCGATTTCGAGGGATTCGCCGGGGCGGAAATTGGAGGAGAGGATAAAGCGCTTCTTTAGAGGCGTCGGGCTCGTATTTCGCGAGAGGCTCGGGGAAATAATAATTTACGAAGTAGTGAAGTTAAAGGAGCGCGATTTTCGGTGGAAAGTGGCCTGTATATATATATATATATATATATATATATATATATATATATATATATATACAGCAAACACACATTTAATAACATTTTACAAACGAGTTTATGATGGTTAAGTTTAGTATCTTTTTATTAAATAAATTCATATGATCAACGGTGAATAGATAAATTATAATTCATAATATATGTGTCTACGCTCTTTAGAACCATAATAATAGTGTTTGTAAAAGTCACATTGATCTTTTCAAGGATATAATTTAACATTGGTTTAATTAATTAAACAGTATTAGTTGACAAAAGTAATTTTATTTACTTTTTGTAGAATTACATTTTTATTTGCGGCTATCTTCGAAAGGCACAGTCTGGTATGCCAATTATCAAATAAATTGAAGTTGTAATATGCACCTGTCAAATTTATACGGTACCTGTAAAATTTAGAAAAGTTACTTTCTTCATAAAGCGTGGAGATTGGGCTCTAAAGTTATTATGAAAACCGGAGCAGTTTTCGAGTGGATCGTTTTGTTCTTGGCGTGTTTATTCAACATTCGGAAAAGGAACAAGCGAATAGAGCGGGAGAATAAAAAAGCGGGACCGTGGGTAAAAATGAATGTACGGCAGACGCATCAATTAATTAGGGAGCGTGAATTCTCGGATCATAAAATAAGAGGGAGGAAAATGAAAAAGAAATGTGAAAGTAACGGGGGATGGGAGAGAAGGATTAACAGAGTGAAAGAGAGAGTGAGAGAGAGAATAAAAGAGGAGAGAGAGAGAGAGAGAGAGAGAGAGAGAGAGAGAGAGAGAGAGAGAGAGAGAGAGTTGGGTCGGGGATAAAATACAGGACTATGAATAATGAGAAACGTATTTACCGAAACAAGCTTTTACTTTTACGATTTACTGTCATTTAATAACGGTAGTTACTTCCATACTAATAAATTATACTTGAGATTTCTTTATAAGTCGAAAAATTATTAACGGTAATAGCAAAAAAAAAATAATAAATTGAATCAATTCCCATCATTTAATTAACGAATTTTTCAATAACACGTTATACTAATTAGGTCAGTATGATAATTAATTATTTTCAAAATATGAGTAGCTGAAATTGAAGATGTTAAATGTAGTTTTTTTTTCAGTTTATATTCGTGTAGTTGAGTTTACTTTTCTTTGAATTAATGACAACATTGTAATAAATGTAAATGCAAGAAAAGATATCATTCATAAAAACCTAATTAGCAATAGAAAATAAAGACGATCAAATATTTAATATTCGTATGAGTCGAAAGCATAAGAATATTCCGCAGAAAAGTAGCAATTTATAAATTCTCTTTGTAAAGATAATTTCATGATTAAACAGAATTTTTTTTGCTTACATTATCGTAGTATTTATGTAAAATCACATTTTTTACAGTGCAAATAATTATAACTGTTTGTATTTATTTCCAGAGCCGTAACTAGATTTTCTTTAACGATGTTAACCATTCAGTTATAATAAAGTTATCTTAGTACATTATAATACATCCCTCATTATAATTTATTCATGATTCAATCATTTTATTTTATTTTAAATAAATTCATTGAACGATTGTACATTCGATTTATAGAAATTTAATCATCATATCTTAGTATTGAACTTAGTTCATATTTAAATAATAATATTTAAATAATGATATCGAAATTCTTTACTAATACATACAAAGTTATAGAAATTTGGAAACAGTTCGTTCCTGAAATTAGGCACAGACACACGCATCTTTATAAACATACGACATACAGTGAAGTACACTACATCAATACAGACGATGAAAAGCAACACGCTGTGCCGAAGAGGTATTATCGTACTCAAAGTCAAAAAGAAGTGCATAAAAGCAAGAAATGCGCGGGAGCGGAAGAAAAGGAAACTTTACAGCAATCTCCGTGTCCGCCCGAGGTATTTCGAAGCGACAGTAGTTTTTTCGAACTCGGTGCCAAAAACGTTCGGCGTTCAACGACATTGAAAATTTTCCCATAAGATTTTATCTCATGCAGAGAGAGAGACAGAGTCACATATATACGGACAAGACGGATTCGATCCAGATTATTTGAGGTGATTTCGTTGTTTTTAGGATCGATTGACAATGAAATTGTTGTACGCGTATCATTCAGTCCGATGAAAATTTTCAATATAAAAACCTCGACTTTTGACGCAACATTTGAAGAAAGAACGACACTTCAATTTTTCGTTTCGTTCTAAATTATTATCAATTGGATTTCGCCCGATTTTACGGATTTACGGATAATTGCTTGCTTACGCTAATGTAAATGAATTCAACAGGGGCGAGGTGAATTATGTCGAACGGCCTGTTGCCGAAACATAAATAAGCCAAACATTACAATTTTTTAATTATTCTTTTAGTATGCATTATTTTCCTATCTTGTACGACTTTAAAACTCCATGCTATTATTTTTCTAGTAAGGTAGGTATACTTAGCTACAGGACATAAATTTTCTTTGTCAGTTTTATATTACCTTTTTATTACTTTTTTCAATCTTAAACTATGTTTTAATGTTTTTTTTTAATGAAAATAGTTAAATGAAGTTTATTAAAATATAAATAAACCATTGAAATACTCAATAGAGTACGCGGGATCTGAACAACATGCCTATAGCCTCCGTAACGCGGCAGTTATCGATCATAGCTTAATTTTGAATAATGTCAGATACATGGCCTTCTTTGATTCTTAGATATCGCTTTGAAGGAATTCTCATTATTCCCGAACATTCTCGATAGAAATCGAAGAATCGACTTTTTATTCTTCACGGATACACGCGTATTCTTTGACGAATTTTTTGAGAATAAAAAAAAAAAAAAAAAAGAAAGTGAAAAAAGAAAACGAAATCAAACGATCCCGCGCACTGGAATGACACGCTTAAAATGAAGAACGGCATAGCGACGCGCCGTAACGACAGTTCGACTATTCCTCGGCGATTACTTTGCCTCGTGCCGTTACGTTTAAGAAACAGGGAGTCTGAGGCGAGCGCGCGCCACCCAGACGGCGGACGCGCCAAAATCGGATCGTTCACGGGCAAGCGCGCCCTCCTTTATCGCGACGACAGATCGACGACGTCGACGCGCAGTCTTTCAAAAGCGCGTCTATCTATCTATCTATCCTGTAACCCCTCACAACCCCCCCCTCCCACCCACCGCACTTCCTCCCTCGTTCCACGCTCGAACGACTCTGTCGTGTACACGCGGCCCGAACAATTCCGTCTGGCGTTTCGCCCGATCCTGGCATATCGTCGGCATCCGCGCGAAGACGATGAGGCGTAGGTTGCCGCGTTGGAGAGGGGCGGCGGCTGGGGATATAAAAATGCGAAACCGCGCTTTGATCTTTCTCGCGCTATTGCAGCCGCGATTCGAGTCTGCGATGCGCTCTGTCGATGCGCGCGAACCTTTACGCGTCGGGTATAAACGTACACAGGCTCACGCGCGAGCGATATTCAATCTTACTTTGACTTTTTTCTGCCAATGTCAAAGCCTTACGATGCACGGGGACGAGATTCTGCCAATAGTTATACAACATGAAAGATCAATGAAAGCTATCGCTTGACAATTATTTTTACCCTCTGCACCGCTGCGTAATTAATATAATGGGCAAAATTCATTTCCGTTTGACATGGGTATTAATGACGCTTTAAACGAAACAATTAAAGACAGGTTAGCTGCAGCTTGAAATTTCGATTTTACTCAGACGACTTCTCCCGTCCTTTATTCTGATTAGCGCAATGCCGCCATTTTACTCAATATCCTTTTTGTATAAATTGTTACAACTATGAACAGGACGTTTAAAATAAATTTCGAAGATGAATGAAAAAATGAGCCGAGCCAACGCTCGGTGCTCGTATATATATAAGAGCTAGGTCGGAATAGCCAGTGCAAGTGATCGATTTTACGAGCTATTATGTATTTCCGGCTACTTTTCCTCTTTCGCGCTTCTCTCTATCTATTAAAAAAAAAGGAACGCCGACGTTGCGTCGATAAACCGGGAGCTTATTTGCCAGACTCGTACATAATACAATGCTACACGTGTCTGTTACGTACAGATATATATATATATATACTATCCGTACTTGTACAAGTTTACCTTGGGGGATTTACGATTGAATGAATGCGATTATAAAATTTTTCGCACCGCCCTTGCCTACGAATATCCTCCTCTCTACATATATATTATTATATTCGTTCGGGTTATCTTGGACCGTTCTAACTTTCCCCTTATCGTTTTCTTCTATTTTCCAGCTCGCGTTTCCTTCTTTGCCATGCCTTTATTTGCCTGCGCTGCCCCCCCCCTTTTGTATCCCACATATTGATTTCCCTCTTTTACGACTGTTTTTGCGGGCACCACTCGATCGAATGGTTGATAATGTTTCGCTTTATTTCACTTCGTTCGGCGTGTTAGACCTACGTATTTCAGAGCTTTACACCTGGCAAATTGGCATATTTGTCAAAAATTCCCGACGACCTCCCGCATATCACTAGATAAATTTCAATTACATTAGATTTTGATGTTATACGCCTAGTCTTACTTGATTTGCGACTGATTCATGTGCGCAGTAACAAGGCTTTAAAAAATTACATTAAATCTGTAGGAATTAATTGTACTTTACGGCACCGATGAAATTATCGCAATTTACGGGAGAACGAAAGAGATCAATACGATGCGCGAATTAAATATGCATTGAAAATCTCTTTGAAACATCGCACATACTCCGCATACGCATTTTGCGCCGGGTATTGGAAATTTTATTTGACTTTACCCCGCCCGTGTCAATAAACCGTCGAATCGAACTGTTTAACGTAATACACGCTCATTTCGCGATTGTTTAAAGCCCCGCTGAAATTGAAAACATTTTCCGCGCGTACGGCGATGCGGCCGCGAAAATCCTTTCACGTCATCGTCTTTATTTCATTTATTTATTTACCTTTTTTTCTTTTATTCATTTTTGTCGTTTGTTTTCTTTTTTCCTCGTAGCGCGCTTTGTTTTTGTTCTTTGCCGAAAATAGCCGAGTGGACGCCGTGCAGATCGCACCGCCGGTCTTTATTCCGACTAGGTAGATCCGTGGCGAATCTTTACGAGCCTCGGGTCCGGCCGAACGCGCTCTCTGCCCGCGGCACGTTTTTGCCCTCGTGCCAAGCCGTTACGCGGCTCTATTATAGCGCTGCTGTATATAATTGATCCGGAAACGCAATGTCGGAGAAGGAGAGGGTGAGAGAGAGAGAGAGAGAGAGAGAGAGAGAGAGAGAGAGAGAGAGAGTATATGGAGCTCGCAGCTTTCGACGTCTTCGCGTGCGTCCGTGGCTAAGTGGGAAGGGTCGAAGAATAATTCCGAGAAATGAATAGATGCATGTATACATAATAAAGCTAATGAAATGCGTAATTAAGGAAATACAAGGGCTCAACGTTTCGCGTTATTAATTGGGCATCGAGGCGAGGATTTTTAATGCAGCTTCGCAATCCATCCTTGGTTTCAAACTGAATTATTGCAATATTCTCTCGTGCTCGTAGATCGATCGCTGGACAAATTGTCATCTGCGCGTTGAGACGAGCGGAATCAGATCAAGATCTTCCTGTTATTTTTTTTAAATCAATGCTCAGAAAGAGCGCACTACTTTCGATACTACAATTCGTACGTTCTGAAAAGTTCATCTGACAATTTTAAACAATAGTGATAATAATAATAACAACTACTGTATCCAGTGAGCGGTGCAAACTGTACTACCGGCCGAGCTATCGAAACTTCCGGCGCTGCTGCCAGCGGCTGCTCAGTTGTAGATTTGCACGTTATGGGGCAGAAAGTTGTACCGGAAAAAACCGTCGTATGGTATAGCGCGTTTTAAAGATAGACAGCGAGTGCGCTTTAGCTCTCTCGTTCGTGAAATCAAATTGTTCAGTCGAATAGAGGATCGTGGAACCAATTAGCTCTGACTAGTAACATTGAGTTTTAGTAACTTAATCTATGATTTTTCTGAAAACGGTTAAATTCCAGAAAATTGATTATACAACTTGATCATCCGAGACTTTCATCAATCATATTTTATACTTATGTTATACTTCCTTGCAAATCAATTACATTTTTCTGACATCACGCTAGATAACATTTTATCACGGTGTACGCAGTGACCTTAGCTCGTTCGCGTAAACATTAAGGATTCTTACCAAGATCGACACGTCTACTGCTCATCAAAACTTTAATTTATCCATATTACGATTACTGTCGGGGACTCGTTGTTTTTACAGGTTATTAAAAGATCTTGAAAATAAACTGGATAGAAAATCTGAGAATAATATGAGCGAGCATTATCTACATCATAGCGAATTGATAATTATAATTCTTTACCTTATTGTTATTCGAATTGTTATTATATTTATTACAGTTTATTTGTATTAAGATTATATATCAAGATTATTTTTTATGCTTCGTATTATATGTGACTTGTATGATGACGCATCTTTCTAAAACCCCAAAAGAGTTTCATACAAATCACGCTTCAATTATCTTTGTATATTGTATATTGTGTTCCCAATTCCTAATGTTCCTCAAAGATTAGCAATATTCTTTAAGCATATGCCGATCTTCCGACCTCAATAAAACCTCAATCACCATTTCTTCCGCACGCCAATGTAGAACAACAGTGGGCTCATGAATCTTTTCGACCCAGCTCTCACCGACTAACGTTGAAAAAAAAAAATCTGTCCCCGCCACGCCGCGGGTCTCCCCCACCCATGCGACAATCCATGTCGCGCGACGGCTATCGACGATCACGCATCCGTTGTAGAACTTCGCTTCATCTCCCCCCGCCCTTCCCACACGCGTTTACCCTCGAACTTCCGGTGCACCGAGGCGTCCGGCCCCGAGTTGCGCGCGCGCGCGCGAAAAAACCGAACTTCAGCGCCGCGAGGGCCGTCGCGCGCGAAGTTTAACGAGCCGAGGCGCGCGTGCCCTCGGCGCAGAGGTCGTGTAACGCGCGAGATGCTCTTCCCTCCTTGCCGAGCGAGTGGCGGCGCTTGCATGCTTATTATTTACGCTCGGATACGCGCGCCCGGCGAGCATTTCGGCTTTTGATATTTTCATATTGCCGCCGCTGCGCTTTCTGTGTATCGTCGCTTCGTACATGTCGTATTATAAAAGTGACCTACGTTCAGTTAGGCGGTCTCGACTTGGACGAAAGCTTAAACGCGGGCGTTCAAGCTTAATATTTTTCATGTAGGTGTGGGAATTGAGGCGTTTAAAATAAACTTCGGTGGCTTGTCTTGTACTCAACATGATCCTTGCATAATTTTATGTTCTGTACAATTCTTATCGATTGCTGATGATTGACTTATAAATTTCATAATCAAATGATTTGTTTCGTTAGATTTATAAAATGAAAGCTCGTGCAATTTGTAAATAAAAATTGTAAAACAAATGCTAATATATAAAGGACAATATTTAGATAGTCTTTGTTTTCCATGGTAATGCGGAAAATCAAAATCAAATGAGATTTTAAAATATTAGTTAGTGTTTAAAAGAAAATTAACGTGACATACAATTTATTTAGTAAAGGAAAAAAGAAGCAACGAGTATTTTCGAGAATTCAAACATTTGTCAAGTGCTATGACTGAAAAATACGATTTTATTCATAAGTACGTGTATAAAATTGAGATCTCGATACTGTGACCGGAAAACCTTTCTGCAGCTTTAGACAGTTCTGTATGCATCTACATGGCGAGAAATCTGTTCATTTTCGAAAGCTCGTGAACCGTATGAACACATAGATATAAAGTGCTCTTCAGAAAGTAGAGATGAAAATAAAGTTCACAAAGAACGGAAAGTTCCTGGACATACGGCAGTGAGATGAAGCTCCACGAAAATACAGATGCAGTTCTCAATTTTTTTTGTAAACTTTCCGCACAAGAGGAGAAAGAGAAACTATAGAAGCGCGAGCGCGTTCACTTCTCCCGATCTTTTTCCGTTATCACGGTTGAAGAGGTGGCTTATATTTGTTTTTTAAAAATAAAGATAAAATTCAATTATAATTGATCATCCCTTCATTCAAAAATAACATTTTTTCAATTTAATATGAAAGCAGTATTGATAGAATTAAAAATATACATTTTATGAAGGAACTCGCATTGCGATTTTTCATAAAAAATCAACCGTTAAATTTTTCATGTTATTAAATAAGATACCTTAAAACTTTTTTGAGATTAGTTCGACTTGAGTAGCTTTTAGTAAATTTTAAGTGTACGTTATAACAGCAGATGCTAAAATTTTAAGTAAACACACATGAAAAAAAGTTCCCTAGGATATAATTTTTTTGAAGTTATCAAAGTATCTATTTTATTATAACTAAAAAAAATTTTTTATAGTTAAATGAAATTGTATTACTCATTGATCATCCGTTTTATGTAATCTTTTTAACGATATAATATATTTAAGTGCGTTGTGGAAATTCTTATATGTTGAAAGTAACTACGGAAATTCGATTTCAAGTATATTCTTAAACTCAGTACATGAAAGATTTTCGAGTATCATTCATCCTGTAACTCTATACTTTTTCTATCCAAAATTAATATCGCGCTTATACGAGGGTTGTCTTTTTTGTTATCACCTGAAAACGAGAGAATAAAGGACGGCAAAAATCAATCATCAGAAACGGCTGTATTATTTTTTCAAACGTTTTCTAAGAAGATCGACAAAAGCTTTAGCATGGAATTTAAGCGAAGTATCTAAATATATATCTCGAAAATATTGATCTTGAATCGCTCGTCCGGGGTGTTGACAAAAATCGTTGACCTCGTAATTAATTTTTTTCAAGCAGGTGCAAAACTAAATAATTGCAGGGTGTCGAATGGGAAGCTTACCGCAACTGATTCAGTAATTCGACGTTTTTAATTATCAAGAAAAATTGCCGTTCCAGCGACGACTCGCGAGGGCTTGACGTTGAGAAATGATGCTCGACTTTGTACCGACCGTAATATTTCTATATGTTCGGTTATTGTTTTCGAAGAAACAAGCGATCGATTGCTCCAATGTGCTCGACGCGCGCGAAGAACTTTTGTTGAAGTCGGTCAGCATGTTTCGAATACGTACACAATACGCGGCCGTACTGGGTTTCCGTTTTATCGGCCATTTATGTTTCAAAGATATGTCGATATTCCGGAACACTATATTCATTCCAGTTCAGTACATCATTGCGAATTTTGCAAGTGGACTTACAATTTATCTATAGGGATTTGTCTAATCTCACTCGTTATTTTACAATCGTTTTTAAAACTACTAGACTAAATGGTTCTTTATAATCAGTGTAAATTGCTGGTTCTTAGTAAAAAGTAAATAAATTTCTTTATTAAAATATACATTTCTGTGTAAATAAATAATAATTTTCCTCAATTCTTCCATACCTATGATCAGATTCCTCTATTGCAGATTAATCAGATTCCAGCACTTTAATGGAGTTTCCATATTTTCAACCGACATCTGTATGTGGAATCCCTAGTTTCAAACAACCTTCAAACAAAACGTTTATCCTCACCGTCTTTTAAAGTTCAAGCCGTTATTTTCAGTCCTTTCCATGAATTGATCGTGCCATGCACATAGGGCGATAGATGTGAACAACGCCTTCAGACACTCAAATGTCCCTTATGTTCAGGTTGATGTGCATAGATTCAGGATTCGTCATTGGTTACAACGTCATAGTCCTATTTAGAAGCGCCGCGATGATATTTTCTTAGCATTACTTTAATCAATCAAAGTGAGCGATTTTGAGGACTGTCAAATTGTGTTGACAACGAATCATGCGAATATACTTTTTATGGTTAAACATGTTGACGCTCTATTGCATGTACATGCTGCTTTCATTGTAGTTCGAAATATTAGTTCACAGTGTACTAGTACTAATTTATTTTGTGAAGAACGATCGAATTTTATGATTGACACCCGGAGACCGATTTCATACGATTATCTTTAAGAGGCTTGCTTCGAATACCTATATTTCCGATCTAACGCATCCTGAAATAATGAGCAACGGCCATCGAGCCACAGCGCCAGGCCGAAATATTCTCGATTAGCAAGGAATGATATTCGCGAACAGCGTCGAGCTTGCATTGGAGTCAATAGCAGCGATTCCCGCATCTGGGAAGTGCAATCGTACCTCGCGATTAAAGAGCGCTGCCGCATTTGCGCGAAATCACAGCCTCAGCGAAGGAGGCCGGATATAATCGTGGGGCCGGGGGGGGGGAGGGGGTGGGGGAGAAAAGTCGCGATCCCGCGTTGGGGCTCCGCGTTGCGGCCCCGCGCGCGAGGGGTTATTTTCGGCATGACGACCGCGCGCCCGCGCGAGCATGCACACCTACGCAGGCGGCGCCGCTGCATGTTTATTCATCGCGCCGGCCGTTCATTACCCACATGACAATATTGGATGATGGGAATTGCTTGTATCCCGTGACACGCGCCATTTGATATGCGGGTACTCCCACCACCCCCCCCCCCACCTCCCCCCGCCGCCGCCCGCCGATCCCGCTCCCCCTTCCAGATCGGGGTATAGCCGCTCGCCAAGTTGGGCGCGTACATTCGCGTGGGCGCGCGTGCGCCCGTTCAGACCTGCGCGTGGATGGGGGCGCTCGCTCTATTTCGTTCGGATGCGATGGCCGGCGATGCTTCTCCTCTCCTGCCCTACCTCCCACCCGTTTTTTTTGTTGTTGTTCTTTTTATACGCGCTACGTTTCCATTATGAATTTCGGGCGCTGCGTAGATGTAGATATAGGTAGACTATCGACAATTTGGGTCGCCCGGGGCGTTTCGTATATGTAGATTTTGGCGGGATTTCCGCGCGAATTCGAGGAAGGCGCGTCGTTTCGTCCCTTCCTGAATCTGTACGTGTAAAAATTGATTCGCCTAACACACATGCATATATATGTGTATATATATAGATACACTTACGTATATTTTTTCTTTTATGTACGCATATATCGGAGATACGAGGCAGCTTAGTTACGAGACGAGTATTTGCCGACGCTCCGTGATGCTCAGCAGTGACATTTTTCGAGAGGCAGACGTACGAAACTTTATAGAATAATGACCCTCGTCTAATGTTAAAGTCATTAAGCATCTATGAAAAAATGTCGAAGATATATTGTTAAATCCCGTTAATATATTTTCTCGTTAATATATTTCATGAATTACAACTTTATGTTGTAATTCATGAAACGTTGATAAGTTGAAAAAAGCAATGAGTTTAATGATCTGATTTACATGAAGGGCATAAATTATGCATACAAATGTTTAATTTATTCATATATACAAAATTACTCGTACATTTTTCTTCGATAATACCGAATGTGTAATAATGTAAATATTTTATTTTTTACCATAATTAATACTGCTTGGATTAAATACCGTATTGTATCGCAAATATTTGCCGCATTCAAATGCATTTGGCCAATGTTTAATTAGCAATTTTTTTTACTTGTATGCACTGAATTTTGAAATTATAGTCACGAGGTACAGGAGAATACGAATTTTAAAGAAAGAAAGGGGAAGAATTTCAAATAAATCTTTCAATTTTAGTTTGTGATATAAACTTCGATACTCTGATTATTACAAGTAGATGGATAATAGCAGATATAACATAATGCATTTAGTACAATCGCTATATAGGAATATACGTATATCGGTAGTTAGTGTTTACAGAAAATCGTATTTCATGCTGAAATGCGATAATCATGGATCTATTATGAGCTACAGTCATTGTGTTGTTAAACCTTTAGGTACCGCTAATCTTTCTTTTATTTCGAGCTTGAATAATTGACGCATATTAATAATACAACCAATATTACAGTTGCTAACAGATTCATAGATATTCAATACGTAGCTTTTTCTTCAAGCAATATATTTACAATCTTGCAAATGTATTTTCGAAAAACTTGAAAGAGCGCAAGTGCTACGAATATTAAATAAAATGACACGAAGAAGACCTGTAATAATGGGAATTGGCGCGAAGAAGAATACATACATTGTAAAATAAATGAGCCAAATAGCATAATACAAACACTAGTCTACAACAGTAATTTTTACTCCGGGAGCAAATAAGAAAATTGTCCGCGAATTCTGCAACATCCCCGTAAATATTTTTACGCGACAAAAATTCTCGCCACGCGTAAATATCCACCCGGTATTATTTATTATTCGTTACTCGCGGGATTCTCGATGATTTACCAAGTTTCCGTAAAACCAACTCGATTTAAATCCATGCCCGCGCATACCCATTCAATAAGGGGGACCGTAGTAAATCAGAAAACGTCCCATTACGAATCGAGCGGCCGTCAAATATTCATAACTTACGCCGCGCGCAAAAAGGGTCAACGCGCCCAGAGACGAGCGGGAAAGAAAAATACGACAGAACGTAACGGCCGACCTTGTTGTACGTACGGGCAGAAAGACAGAGAGAGAGAGAGAGAGAGAGAGAGAGAGAGCGACAGAAGCGTACGCCCGCACACTTTGCAAATACATTTAGCCCGGCGAGCTGTACCGATTAATTAAGCGAGCCGTTGGGTCGCGCGATCGATTAGAGCGCATGCGCGGCTCTCCGCGGTTCTCTTCGAGCAAGCATCAATATATAAGAACCTTGGTAATTTATGGTTCGAGAAATAGAGAGAGAGAGAGACAGAGAGAGGGAGAGAAAAGCATTAATTGATGGATAATTTTAATGAAGAAGGCGTGTTCGGTCATCGCTGCTCGCACGGCTCGCGCGCCTCATATACGGCGGTCCAACCGTGTCGCGAGGACGCCTCCATTAATCAGCGACCGGACTTCTGTTTCGTCGCGCGGTATCCTAAATGATCGTTCTTTAATAACGCGCTCTGGGGGGGGGGGGTCGAACGGTGGGCAAGAGGATGCGAGAGAGAAAGAGAGAGAGAGAGAGAGAGAGAGAGAGAGAGAGAGTAGACTCGTACCTTGACAGTTTGTAGTTTTCGTCTGTGTCTGTACTCGTGTCTCGATAATTTCGTACAAGAATACCAGGCTACTCTATTCTGCTTCCCCTCTGCTCATGAGTACCATATCGGAAGTTTTTAGCAATACCCTCTTACCTCTGAATTATTACGTAATTTTTTTTCACGGATTATTTATTGTTTTTCTACTACAGTGATACATTATACTTACTTTAATCAATAGTGATCGGATTCGAATCAGTAATGATTCGCTGCTATTTCAATTACTGATTTATTATCAGTGTGTATATGTGCAAAGTAAACACAAATGGCTGAATATTCACGGAATTACAGTAGTCATCACTAATTTGATTGGAGTATATAAAAAATCATTAATTTTTCTTGTAGTACAATATTTTTAAAAGAATCTTCAGTTACGCATACGTGCTATCACGTAGTACTTACGATCGCAACGTGATTTGACGACTGTGCCTGCTCTATTCATCTTACGAGTATTTTTATTTGAGAAATTGCCCATTTGCAACACATAGCGTAGCTTTTGGTTGAAATATCCATCCCTCCCCGTCCCCCTCGAATATCCTCCTTCGCGTAATTTACGAACGCTCGCGAGGCCGATCGACGGTTGACCCAAAAAATAATATTCTATACACGCTCGACTTAAGGCAGCCCGGCGAGGCGGTGTAAAATTTATAATACGACCATTGTAATTATGCGATCAATCGATAACTGCGCACACACGATGAACCGGAGTAATCTATTAGAGTGCCGTAGGCTAATGGACAGCGCGCGACTGTTCGGCTATAATTCGCATATAATGTTGTTTTTTTTTTTTTCACCTTTGGTCTTTTGCTGTCTCGCCTCCCGCCACGTCGAAACGAGGTCCCGTCAATGTCTAACCATCGCGCAACATCCATCAATACTTGATTCCCCCGTACATTATGCGAATTGATGGAAATGTTACTCTCTCTCTCTCTCTCTCTCTCTCTCTCTCTCTTTCTATTTCTACCGATATTTGTTCTTTGAACGAGAAAACGGCCTATGGAGATACCATAATTTCCGATTTCTTATCCGAACAATAATTTTATTATACGCTCTGGCATTTTCCCCAATTCTATATATTATATTTCGTTTGGAGAGTTAGGGCGTCCCGTCGTTTATATATATATATATATATATATATATATATATATATATATATATATATATATATATATAATAGTAATAAAACTGGAAAACCTTTTTCAAAACCTATACTTCGACGATACGTTAAAGATGTATTACAATGAATACAAAAAAAAAGAGAAAAAAAAGAGGAACTGTTGTCTCACACGCAAAATCCATTAATCTTTTGTATACAAAATTGAAGCATAAAAGCACATATTTCTTTCTTTTTAGCGACATTTACGGTGCGTGCGCGCGCACTGACACGCACACACATACACACAGATGCATATGCTAACGCTCATACACATACGCATCCTGGCGTACAATGACGCACGCTGGCTGTTGCAATTTTATAAAATATTTTGCGAGTTGGATTTCTAAAAGAATGTAAACAATATCATATATATATATATATATATATATATATATATATATATATATATATATATATAACAAAAAAAATAGAATAATTTAGATATAAAAAATGTAATCATACTTCTGAAAAGAGAATATATATACACCTATTACATAAAATATAAAAAACAAATTATATTATAAAAGTCCTTTCTTCGATACAGCATAGCATTGATTGTCATTCTTATTAACGAGGTTACTGTGTTTGTGGTTACCAAGCAGGTTCCCGCATAAAGATGCATTCAATTGCGTAATTTACACCAATCGTATCTAATAATTCAACCTCAAACGTCATCTATATTTCGTATCGCAGACACTGCTACTCGTTTAGTACAAAAAATTGGCACTTTACCTATGTGAATTAAGCTGGGCGAAAGTGCATTCTCATGAACTACGCTTATGAATCGCTCGGTAACCGTGGCCGTTTTACGTACGGTCAACGTTAGCGACTACGCTCACGTGGCTATTTTCTAATGTACATTAGTCCGTCAACTCTGTTCATCGGTAAATCGAACATTTTAAACACGAACACCAGCTGTGCCAAATATCACTGTACCGGCGCCGGCAGCGTATCCGAAAGTTTCAAGATTCCCGAGAACATCCCTCGATCGTAGCGACCGCCGCGACGAGTTCCCACGACTCGTCGT
>JACCIC010000042.1:3430000-3513868 GCA_018907035.1 Sycobia sp. Sy_11
GTCCCCATCTCCCGCCCTTGTCCGTTTAGCGAGCGAACGGTCGGAACGGTAAACGGATGGATGAATTTATTTTCATCGCGGTGTGGGGCGATGAAGAGGTGGGGGGGAGTAGGGGAAGTTTCGCTCGCGCAGAAGACCTATAGTTGCGTATACGCGCGTTACAAAGAAGCCCCGATCGCGAATCGTTCCCGCTCCCGAGACGCTTTAGGGCGGGGAGGATTATTCTTCGTCGCGGCCCGGCCGTGGCCACCGAGCGACCGTACGAGAGCCACGTCAGTCAATTAGCCGGGCAATTATAGCCCGATGGATTAGTCGAATTCCTTTCGTACGGGGTATCGAGTTCGCTCGGCTGCGAATAATTTCTCGATACGCGTCGTCCGCTCCTCTCGACGGGAACTTTGGACGCTGATCCCGATCTTCTATATGAATTTACGACTACTTTCTATACGAATATACGAACTTTGCTTACTGCGAATTCGAGCATTCAAATCTGAATTATTATTATCGAAAAATTGTTGACAATATATATATATATATATATATATATATATATATATATATATATACATGCGTGTAGACACACACACACACAACACACACACCACACACACACACACACACACACACACCACACACATATATATATATATATATGTATATATATATGTATATATATATATAATGAAGACTGTGAGATCGATAAAAATATTAGTTAGTACAGATCGTCGAGTGGTAAAACTGTTAAATAACGATTAATGTGAACAGTATCGTGAACAGTATGATATTTCAACGAAGTATGAACTTTTATTTTAATATCATAAAATCATACAATCGTAATTTGTCATATAGAACGTACTTCGAACGTATCTGCTTTGTTTTATTTCTTTTCTGACGATCGCATCAGCGCCGAAAATAAAAACTGGATAAAATTATGTCCCGTTGAACATCGCGCTAATTCGAGTGTGTTATTGATCCCGTTGCCTTTATGTATTCGCCAGACGGTGCACCGGCTATCCCTTGTTGACTGGTAAATATCGAACAATACATTAGCATAATAAGATAGATATTACTTTGGATAATCGATTATTGCGTCCAATTCGACTATGCTAATTTCAGCATCGGGATTTACGAACCTAATGGCATTAGTCGTCGAGCATTCATCGTTAAGTCTGATTCTTTATGATTTTCATTTTTTCGATAGAGCTTAAAAAAAACCATATGACAAATGTGTCGATGTCTGCATTGAGATTTCGAATAAAATTCTTATGATGATTTTAATGGAAAATGAAAAGCTTACTTTGTTGTATTTCAATTAAGTTTGTGCTTTACAGAATCGAAAGCATTCAGACAATATTACACGTTCATGGATTATCAAAGAAAATATTTACCGATCAATCAAAAAGTACTTATTCTTAAACAATACAATATGTAAAGATTGTATAATGAAATATTTTAATTTACAATACTTTTATAAATATAGATTGTAAAGTGTTGCAAAGTTGTACACAAATTAACCACAAAATTTGATAATGCGAACATTTTCAAAGCTTGACGTATAATTTTTCCTTAAATAAAAGCGTAAAATTCATAAATTATTTTCGCTTCCTTTTCCGTTAAATGAATTTGTTTGGACTTTCATAGCAATGTAGAATACTGATGAACAAAACCCGTAACTAGCAGAAATTTATAATAATTTAATTGTTAAAAATAAATAATTTGTTAAAAACACATTTTACTAATTCATACAGCGTAGAAAATTTTTCACAGAAATACTCGAATACGAGAGGTCGGTATAGATTCGAAGCATTCGAATCGCACAGGAAGTCAATTCATACGATCGTTCGGGCCAATCTCAGCAGTTTGCACAGCTCGAGCATTTGAATTTTTTCAATATCCACATAGCCACTCGTCAGGTTATAAGAATTTTTCTGTGCAATTTTACAGAGTATCGTTTTTTCGAATGAACTTAATTGAATTTTACGTAATTCCCAGAATCTTATCTTTGCCCTTGATTTTGAGAGATGATAAGTTTACGTAGAATTGCATTTTATATTACTACCTTAATAATATGAAGTAATTTTATACAGATAGATATTACCATACCTATATTAAAGCGTAATTAGGTATTCGTGCTACAGGTGTGAATTGCAAGAGATCAGAAAATTTGCGAAGCTAAAAATAGGTAGTATATAATTCAAATGATAATTTATAATATATTTTATATTAATTTAGCATTCATTCGATAAGATTTTATAAATTCAGTAAAGTTTTCAAAACTTTTTTTTTTTAAATTTACAAAATTAAAATGATAAGAAAATTATTCAAAAAGGATTTAATTTTATTGAATCTTTAGTCCGTAATTATTTTATTTGTACCGTAATTATTACGAAAATTTTGTTACCAGAAATTCAAAGAGTAGGAAATAATATACTTTATAGTTTATGTCACTTGGCCTTCACCTATACTTTATTCACCTATACTTTATACTTATGTCACTTTATATATATATATATATATATATATATATATATATATATATATATATATATATACATATATAATATCTTATTGGACGACTTATATGAAAGATGATCGGACTGATCCAACCTTGCCAATTGGGCCATCTCCCCTCACATTCTTAAGACACTCACCCCTCCAACTCAACGTAACAGCGACAAAACAAAAAAAGAAGGAACTCCCAATCGCGCCTGCCTTAATTCTCGGCGGATATCCCCCCCCCCCATTTCCACCGCTCGGCTCGAGCAGCCGAGGGGCTTCACCTCGAGGGGAGGGGGCGGGCCAATCGCAAAAAATCCCGGCCCATTGTTCCACGTAAGCTCCGCTCGGCGCGCCGGCGGCCGCCCGCGAACAATTCGCGCGGCGTGATACCGAACGGTCTCGTTCTCTAGCGCCCCGACCACCGCCCGCCCGCCCGGCAATCCCGAGCTCCATTGTCGCTGCGTACGGGGCGTCAAGTGTCGGCGGCGCGCGTTTCAGGCCGCCCTGCGCAGTGCGTAGACGCGTACCGAGCCCACCCCCCCCCCTCCTCGACGGGGTTGAGGCGCCGCGCGGGAAAATCTCGGGGTGGTTAAACATAATGCCGCGCGCACTTACATTACGAGGCGAGTGGTGTAGAGGGTCGGCGGGGGGGGAGGAGGGATAAAGAGAACTTTGCGTGTACTTTACGGCGACTGAGCGCGCCGGGGGCTGGTTGGCGGGGCGCGGTGAAAAATCGAGGCGAGACCCATTCTTTTGCCGGAGGAGGTGAGCGGCGGCCTTTCCTCCCCACGCCCTTGAGGGCCGCATTGCCATGTATTATTCACCTCCTCCCACCCTATGGCCCTCTTCTGATATTTTACCCTTGAACGCTCTAATGCTCGTGAAGGGGTGACGGGCGAGGGTGCCGTTGCGGTGGATAGGACGGGAGGGGGCAGGGTGGGAGCCAAGCTCGTCCCTTCCGTGCACTTCGGGATGGGGGAGGTGGTCGAAGAAAGCATTTTGCGGGTGCAGCAGGAGGTTGTGGCGAAGGCGGCGCGGAGAGGGTTAAGAAACGTTCGTGCATGGACTGACGACTGGCCCGATGTTCATTTCGCGGTCTGGCGCGCGCACGTACACGAGCGCTTGTCCGAATTATTGCTTTTATTGTAATAATTTGGATCGATGGCGCTGATAATTAAAAGCTTCGTCGAGGGCGACAAAAGCCCACGTTTTTATCTGTGCCACTCGCGTGGCTCGGCGGTGCGCGATTCGGATAAATCGTCCTTATAAACTAAGAAACGGATAGTATTCAAGAATATTATCTATCTAAATTATACATTATTTGTAATTAAGTTTACTTCGGCTTTACTAATGGATTAAGCTTCTACTTTATTTGAGTTTGAGTATTTGGGACTCTAGTTATCTAAAACAATAATAGTTAAACGTAATTTATTAAGCGATTGCCTGACGAAACGTTGGTGTACACTACTGTGTAATACTAGTAATGTATACACCGACTTATCTGTTTATCTTATCTGTTTATTGTATCTTGGTAACACAAATGATGCCAATAGTCAAAACTGGAATAAAAATCAAAAGTCAAAATGAAAAGAAAATTTTCTTGAGAAAATAAACATTTTTTTCATTAATTGTGGAAAAATTATACAGAAGAAAGGACATTACTACCTAAAATTTTTTATTCAACTCCTTTTGATTAATACCATCTTTGAATATTACAATGTAAATACAAAAAAAAATTAATCACGAAAAACGAGATTTATTATTTTAATAGTAACAGCACCAGCGAGACAGACGTATTAAAAAGTATGATAAAAATTGTTATTTAAAATTACATTCTATTAATATCAAATGAAACGCCTGTGTTCAAGGCTCCCTATGTCCACGACTACAACATCAATCTGAAACTAAACAAAGTGGCTAAATCTGAAATCTAATTCGCGCTTAATGCACGCGTTGATCGGAGCGTTGCTCTACCATCGGGTCAGCGGGCCATCAGTATGTGTTACACATAAAGGATGAGAGAAGGGCGGTGGGGAAAAGAGGTAGGTAAGATGCACGTTAGGAGATAGTGAGAGAGAGAGAGAGAGAGAGAGAGAGAGAGAGAGCCAAGACAGTTAAAGGAAGCCGGCCGCATCATTAGGCGCGATAAAGTGATCAGCGGTGCAGTAAATTTTCGACGCTACCCAGAAGAGGGAGAGAGCGTCGGGGAGACTCGGCCGCCTGCATAATTCTTCGCGCGCGTAACGTACGGCTGGCCACCTACGGCAATTAATCGCTCGGCCGACAAATAGACGCGCGATCCAGATGCGGCGGCGCGTCGTCAGCGGGCGCGCGCCAAGGATGCGACGAGCCGAGCGGCGGAGTTCGAAATTCCACGGAAGACGGACGAGATCGGGCGTACGAGCGCGGCGGGCGAAAGTTTTCGTTAAATCGCGCCCAAATTAATCGTTACGGGCAGCCGAAAGGGGCGGCCACGAGGCGGAGCGAAGACGCGGCGATCGTTATATGGCCGAGCGGTCGGTAAATTCCCATTCGGCTCTGGATTTATTGTTTTTTTTTTCTGTTTGTTTTTTTATTGATTTCAGAAAACGAAGATCTTATGTCCTGTCAACTAAATCAAGCTGCCTGATTCTCCATAAATTATATTTAATAAATAATTGAGAGTGGTCGCTGTTCAATAATTTGTCTTCAGATTTATTGATTATTATTCAACTTTTGATATTTTCAATGAAAGAACAAATATTTTCAAGTTTCAACAATTTGAACGCTCTCTTAGCTCAAATTACAGAAGGATCTGATTCTTTAATTAGATTTTTCTTTCTTACGTATATCGAAAATTTTTATTACTTATTAGATAATCTTGACACTAAATTTAAATGAGCTATAATATAAAGCTTATCAAGTTATAAATATCTTCGTACATAAAGTATTCCTGGCATTATATTAAAGCTATTTTAAATTCATTAAAAATAAGTACCAATAAAAATATAACGCATCAACAGTATTAGAATAGAGATCAAATAATGGAGCATTTTATGTTAATTAAGTTTTAGTAGGATTATTAAATATTAAACATTACTCTTTACGCAGTATCAACAATTTTATTTGTTTTTTTATTCTTATTTTTATTAATTATTCCATTACTAATTAAGGGTTTTTGATACTTGTCAAAGTATTGATAATATTAGTAATTCTTTATATATAATTCAATAGAAATATGGGATAACCTATTCAAAAAGTTGATGAATTATTCCAAGAAGTAATTAGTTAACAAATAGATTTTGATAATGATTAAAGCATCGTTTTATTTATTATTTATAATCAGTTATTATTACAAACAAATCTGTTCTTTCTGTCATACACAAAATTTTTTGTAAATTAACTATCAGAAACTACCTTAGACTTGCAATTGTATATTAGTTATTAGATTTCTCGATTTTTGATTTAATTAAAATTTTAACTTTATTTTAATTGAATTTTGCTTGGAAAAAAGTTTTTTAAGCTTTTGACAGATGTACAGTAATTTAGCAAGATTACACTAATATAACAAGTAGAATAAATCTCGAATTTATTTTAATATATCCAATATTTCTGAACTTCAATAATTTGACATCTTGAACTAAGTTATAAATGTCAATTCATAAATTTGAAGAATAATCGAATCTTAAATTTATTAGTCGTATTTAAGAAAGAACCAGACAAAAACCCATATGCCGCTTATGATGATTATGCGGCACTCGATTAAGGTCTATGTATAGATTAAATAACCATTAGGCATTCTTTAGAAATCCAATAAAATTTATCGACGTCGATGTATAATGCACTCGAGGCTGAGGAATTGGCATTGCAAAAGGCAGAAAAGTGCTTTTTTCGCGCTTGTTCCACGGGCTCGCAGTTCGAGAGTCGGAATACTCAAGAGGGTGTGGATGGGCGGAGGGGGTATGAAATATTTGAGAAATGCAATAAACGCGCCAGATAGGAAGCGCTATTTCCGGATTTTCTTTTTCACACGCACTTATTATGTATTCGCGCGGTTATGAACGCGAAATTTTCCGATAAGGCTCGTAGAAGATTTCACCGATGGTTCCTATATACATATATATATATATATATATATATATATATATATATATATATATATAGATATATATATATATACGACTTAGCGGAGATTAAATCGAGATAAGAATGTTAAACAATGTTCGCGCCATTATCATTACAATACAAGGTCAGTTAGAATTTCGAAATAAAAATCAGTATTATGCACTTATCTCGAAAGATATTATCTGTATATCCCGTAGCTTATAAGACATTCTGCATCGATTTATCAAGCTCAACTTTCGCAATAGTTTAATTGAAGTATTCGCAGTTGCGGGCATTATATTCCGAATAACGACGGAAGATCAAAGACGCGCATAGTTTGTGAAAAAAATTCGGCCAATCACGGGACAGTGAAAGCCCTTTAACGACGCGCATTGGGAACATGGGTCGACCCACCGCTGGCCGTAACGAAGCTTCGAGTGTCCAACAATCGAATTCCATTGGAGCAAAAACTGGTCGGGAACTCTCTTATTTTACACATTTCTTCCTCTCTCTCTCTCTCTCTCTCTCTCTCTCTCTCTCTCTCTCTCTCTCTCTCACTCGTTCTCTCTTTCTCTCCTCACCTTTATGCATTTTTGACCGAACTTTATTCATCTTACTAATAAAGCGAGCAAAGTGGCTCTGCACCCGCATCGTGGTCGTATTATATACTTCAACACTGTAGACCAGATATATATATATATATATATATATATATATATATATATATATATATATAAGACCGAGCTTAAGTTCAAGAGGAATAAAGTTCCTCTTGTGTATACCTACAAACCGGAGCAGAACACACCGTGGAAGAGAACTAGTGAGATAGACAGACAGAGATACTGAGAGAGAGAGAGAGAGAGAGAGAGAGAGAGAGAGAGAGAGAAACAGTCGAGCTCCACTTTGCGTAACTAACGACAAGAAGATAAGCGGTTTCGTCAACGGCGCGGAACGCTAAGGACATTTTGCGCGGCAAAACCACCGGAAACGCCTCGCGGGAATGCCTTTGGTGGAATTATACGAGGAAGCTACCCGTTGCAGCGCGACCATCGCTCCTCCCCCCCCCCTCCCGCCCTATTCACCCGCTTTTGTAAGAGAGACAGAAGAGAGCAGCCGGTTTCAAGGCAGAAGCTTTTTTGCCTCCTCCTATCCTCTCGTTTTCCTCCCATAACGCGCTTGGTCCTCTCCTCAACCCTTCGTTTCCCTCGTCCTTTCTCGCAGCCTCTCTTACCCTCGCCTTTCTCTGCGTCTACAGTCTACAGTCGTATACGTTTGTAGATCCTTACTTTTGTCGGTTAACTCAAAGGGCAATGGGGAGGGAGCGAGTGTAAGCTCAGGTGGAACATCCTGAGAAGGAGAGAGAGAGAAAGGGAGGATTTTTAAACTTCAGATTAATGAAAAGAAAGCGGCTCGGCTTGATACGGTTTGCACAATGCCAAGACGTTACTCCGTGACAAGGACAAGAGGGACGAAGAGATCCTAACGTGGCACACTTATAATTTTCATTTACTTCGTTAAATGGAATTTCTTATTCCATCGTTTTGCGAGGTTTCTTTATTACCAACGACACCGACAATTAGTATCTTTAATGAACACAGCTGACTATAGCACTATTTGCGTAACGATCTCCTTGAACCGATCGAATTTCGAATGCTCCTGCAACTCTCGGAGCGGCGTACAGGTCGTGATTATTGTTGTTCGCCGTTTTTATTTCTTTGGACAGGGCTAGACGCCAAGTTTCATGGAAATATTCATTTTTGCGTGAAATTTAAAAATCGTTTCGGCGGCGCAATATTTAATTTAATTAATTTTGAACTATTGGGGTTTGTATGAATTTAGTAGATAATCCATCCAACGATCAAAATGCAGAGATCGTTTGTTGATTACTTTCAATAAATGGAAGTCTTCATTATTTAATTTATATTTTATACTTTGCTATATACTTTTTATTTTATCTTTGATATCCAGTTGAATATATTTAGTTGATATGATTAACAACTTATTTGAGACAAACAACATTCTGTTGAATAAATAAATTAGTATCGATTATGGATCTTACATTTAAATCTAAATTTTATAATTTTAGATGGCAATTTTTTTTAAACTAAAATTGTATTAATTCCCCAACATCTGTTTTAAACGTAGAATTGTAACACGAAAATGTAAGTCCAAAACTAAGTCTCTTTAAATCAATATACTCGTATAACATGAAACCAAAATTATACCCTGTCAAGCTTACGTAATGAAACAAAACAATCCCGACAAAAACGCATTAATTTCCAGCAATTTTGACTCGCCGATCGAGAAACTAACGCGTGTCCGAGCTTATAACGCGCAGAATTCACCTTCTGCCCCGTCTACCACTGCTCGAAAGCCCGAGCGCGATCTTTTCCGCCGCCTAATACAAACCGTCGGATCCATACAGCGACTCAGAGGCGGTGACGATATCGAAGCCGTGTATACGCAAAAAGCGTCGCGATACGCCCGGGGATAAACGAGAGGCGTGCTGAAAAGTGCGGGTGGGGTGGGACAGGGGGGAGGGTGGAGATCGAGGCTAATTAAACTGGAGCGCGCGCGGCCGTGTGTCTCGTTCTCCTATTTACCGCGAGCTCTCGGCGCCGCGCAAATATTCCGGGCAATTGAGCGTATTGAGAGAGAGAGAGAGAGAGAGAGAGAGAGGAGTGTGAGAGGGAGAGGGGGGAACGAGTCGCGTACCCACCGGCCGAATAACCTAACTATATCAGTATGTATGTACCTCGGCGCGCTACAAGCCGTTGTATTATTTGTTCTCCTTCAATCTTTATTTCGCTGCTGTTTTTTTTTGTTCTTCTTTAATGTGCGCCTTCTCGGCTCATCGTATTTGCTCGCGATCTGGAAAAGTCGCGGTGACGAGCGACGCCCTCGCGCGCGCTTGTTACGTTTAAAAAATAATTTTTTCCTTCCCTCTGACGCCCGCCATTATTCGCGGGCGTCGCGCGTCGCTCCTCGATGCTAAATTACAAGCGGCGCTCGTCGGGCGACTCGTTTTCGCACGCTCGGCTAAAGCGTCGCCAAAGTTTTTCCTTTCACGTGTGCGCGGCGCAGTGCGCGGCTTTTTTCGCGTAGTTTCATTAAGGATCCTCGCCAATTGCACGGGATCAGTAAAGTGACGATCTTCTACAACGAAATATTAATTTGATTGTTCAGATGTCGAAATGTGAAATAGTGGCCGTGTATACTGTGAAAGTCGAAATTTGCGATGGGATCGGCACGATAAGTTAGCAAAGTCAACTGACATTCGTCGAATCCTCTCCTTACCGCATAAACTACCTGGTTGTTATTTGTTTGAGATTCTTTTATTGTCCATTATCAGAGCTTTAATTCTTCACGAAATTTCTGACAAGTGACCCAATTTTTCAATATATACAATATCAAGTTGTAGAGAGTTTGCTCAAACCAGCGTCTTATTAGACTTTATAATTATTGTAGAATGAAATTAAATTGGAAATATTTTAAAGAAAGACGACTGCAATATTACTAATAAGCAAATTTAATGTAAATTCTATCATTTGCTTATATAATTAGTATAATACGACGTCTTTCTCTATATTTTATTTGTTATTTTTGCAATTACGGTCTGCTGTTTTACCCTATTGAACGCTATAAACTTTATTTACAGTCTTTATTACAGTTGTATAATAGAGTCGATCTTTTTTTTTTCACATATGTCTTACTTAAATAATTCATTACTTCTCCATCCTTCTTGTGTCCGACGTATTTTTTCCTAAAAGCTCCTCCTGCAAATTATAAGCGTAATTTACGATCGCCCCCTAAGTAACGTGTCGTAGTTTTCATAGGCATATTTGTCTATAAGCGATAAGGATTGATGTCGGTTCGTACTGTCATTGGAACTCGACACATGTCACTAAACAGAAGGATTTCGTGAAATGTGGCCACAACTACGGTTGAACTGATTTTCCTAAACGTCCGTTGCAGTTAGTGAGTTTAGCTTGGACCCCGGAACAGTTACGCACTTGAGAAACTTTTCACTTCGAACCGCAACGTATCGAGTATTAAGTTTTGCTCTTTTTACTTTTCATTTTTTTATCTTTACGTTCGACGAAATAAAAAACGAAAAAAAAAATATTTTCCTAGCGATATAACGTATGTCGAACGCAATTCAATCCTCGTTTTCGGCCCTCAATATCAGTTGTCCGCAAAAAGCGCAACGATCCACGATACCGTGTCGGATAATTTAATACACTTGTGTATAAGCTGCGTATAAACTTGTGTATAACTGTTCGTATTTATTTTGGCCATCCCGAGAAATTGCGCTGGAAAAAGCTACATTACACGAATGCCGAGGCCGTGCACGCGCGGCTCGCGTTAATATTATTACATTAAAATCAAAAGAAGTTTTCCGCATCGCTTTCTCGTCGTGCGTACAAATTAAAGTGCGTATTATATTATTTGTTTCAGTATTCATTTACTTAAGCTATATATATATATATATATATATATATATATATATATATATATATATATATACATATATATGTATGTATGCATGTGTACGTTATTCGAATTACAAACGAACGGGAATATTAATATCGCTAAAATTTTGCGCAAAGAGTACAATTACATTCCGCGTCTTTATTAACAATTCACGGCTGTTATATGAAGTTCGTCTGTACGGAATATGCGCGCGCGTCCAGCGTTGCGTACCCCCCCCCCCCAACCCTTCTCCTACCTCTCACCGCTCCCCGACGAACGATATTCACGGAAAAGAGAGCTTTTGTGTATTTTTATTTATTACGAATTGTTTTTTTTGTACGTATAACCAGGCTCGGAATTAATTCATGCGGTTTCTAGTATTCCAAATTACACGGCTATGCGCGTCTTTATCGAGACAAGGTTTATCGCACAAGATAATGGGATTGACATTGTTTTATCGCGTTCATTACCTTTTTATTAGTTGGGAACACGTTGTCAAGTTTATCAGAGATTCGTTTATCTTTGATATTATAGTCATTTGATTTTTTTTTTATAAAAAAGTTATTACGGAAATTATGGACTCACCTGATGTTAATTAGTTAACTTTTTAGAAAATCTTTCAAAGCCATTAGTATCGATACGATTACTCAGCGTTCGTATACTTTTTCGGGACAAATACACACAGAAACACACGCACGTACGCACACACACACACACACACACACACACACATATATACATTGAATGCTGAAAGTCGTGCAATTTCATTTTTTTTGTTGAAGTTACTCATAGTAGTAAATTAGAATTTATTCGACTTAATTAAAGAATCGTATTTCAGAGATAAAATGCTCTTTTGTCCGCGCATAAAAGTAACATCAGAAGTTATTTCGTTCGATTGTTATACAGGTATAATATAATATTCCCCATTCAGTTATATGAACGAATAAAACAGTTTTGCTCTCTCTCACACACAAACACACACACACACACACACACACACACACACACACACACACACACACACACACACATATATATATATATATATATATATATATATAAAATGTATTTTTATCAATTAATATAAAATAAAATTGAAAAATCTGAAACATTTTCGGAATCACCGGCTGATGTATTTTCCATTATTCGTGCACGCCGAATAATCGAATGAACGATAACAATAAATAAAAGCCAGGGCTGGAAGACGGGAAAATGTATGTATTATATCTAAATTAATTTTAGCATTTGCCGTTATAAGAGTGCTTTCTTATTTGTCTAACGGCTGAAAAACTTACCTTACAGCAATACTTTACAGTCGCTCTTGTCAAATAATATACCTTCACAACTAATGAGTGAAATATTCGTTCAATAATTTCGTGGAAATTAAAGTTCAGTGACAAACGTTTTTTCGAGCCATAGCGCGATCATATATCATCGATTTTTTCTCGCAGCTTTCCCTACATGATTGAAAGAACCGAAATATTCAGAGACTATCCGAGATTTACTTCTGTAAAATCGTTGAAAACTTACATATGCACCAATAGATTATTATAATAATTGCAGAATATATATATATATATATATATATATATATATATATATATATATATATATCATTTCCTTTTTATCTGATTGGAAGAAAAATATCGGATCTTTCTATATCTGGCTCGCTCATGCTCTTCCGCATAGTCGAATTTTGTTTCTGCAACAAGTTTATTTTTTTTTTTATTCTTCCTGCAGACGAGACGAGACGCACCTCTTGAATTAAATCACGGCCTAGCGCATATATAAAGCGCACGCGAACGAGACGACGCTCAGAGCCGACGGATTACAAGGTAATCGTTTCAATGCGTGTGCTGATAAATGACATTCTGACTCTGTATCAAGGCTTTGATAGATTTAGAAGAAAAAATAAATCGGCGACTAAAAATTATTTATTACTCCGTAATTGTGTATCATGGAAGAATACTACGTTAAATTTTTGATCAATGGAAGTACCCGAGTAATAGCCTGATTTTCTCCTGATAATACGCAGTTAACTGCGAAGTAAGGATAATTTTTTTTTCTTTGCTTTTGGAGCTATCGAACATCACCACTTTAGAAACAAAAGTAGCAGCTTTTTTATCGTGTGTTAATGTATAAAATGAAAATAGGCATGAACGCAGAAATAGTAATGCTAGGCTTGCTCTGATGTTTCAGAACTGATAAACTTGATGCAAAATACATTATTCGTATACGTCTTATCTTTATTTCATTGTAAACTTTGAGTTAATATTGTTTTTTACGTTTTTTAATTTTTTTTTTTACAGTTTTTTTACGATTAGATTCTTCTTTACGGTCGTTGTTTGATTATTAGTTTAAACAGTCGAGTTAGAGCCGGTTATCTATTGCGACGTCGAAATTCACCATATGTCCTGTGAGTAGCTGGCTGTACTATTATCGTGAATGTTTTTCTAACTTTACAAATTATTTTTAGATTTGATTACAATTCTAAACGTATTCTTTAAAAATAGCACAGAGAAACGCGATGATTGATGAGTAATGGATTTTATTTACGAAGGTCGCTCGTTTCGTTAGAGATTTTTTGAACCAATGTTCTCGTTAATGTTAAACATCTTTAAACCGACGAAAGCCGACAGGGTACGAATGTGCGTCCTCAAAATCTACTTATTTATTGAAATATTTTACCTTACAGCCAGGCGCGAATAATTTGGATGAACAAGGAGAAGCGACTTCGCATTAAGGTTGTGCGCGAAGAAAATTTAATAAGCAGCAGGGGGACAGAGAGTGAGGCAGAGAGCGAGACGCGGCGAATAGTTCACGTGCCAATGGGGGGTCACGCCGGCGCCTCGGCGCGCGGACGCGGCCGGTTGGCGAGTCTCGTCCTGATGGCGCTGACGGTGCTGACGAGGAGGGCCAGCGGAGCCGCGCCACCGTCGGCCGACGAGCGGCCCGAGGCGGAAACGCTCCACGGGCCGGTGCGCGGCGTCTGGATGTGGACGGCCCGGGGTGCCGAGGTCGCGGGATTTCTGGGCCTGCCTTACGCCGAGCCGCCCCTGGGCGAGCTCAGGTTCGAGGTGACGTGCACTTGACACACGCGGAGATACACGCGCGCGCGCGCACACAAACACACACACACACACACTCATACACACGCGAATGATTGGATTGTCTAATGCTAATGAATTAATTAGATCGTTAAACTAGCGTCGGCCTAGGCCCATAGGAGTTCCTATCGCTTTGATTTTGCGCCGATTACCGACTGACAGCTCTACTTGCGATAAATATATATATATATATATATATATATATATATATATATATATATATACGTGGAAATAGCTGCATGAATCTAATATTGGAGCTGGGCGATACAAACACGATATATCGATAAAAGATTACGACATGTTGTTTTTTGTTTTGTTTTTTGTATCGATGAAAGTGACGTTAACTTTTTTGCTAATTTGCGAATGGCAATGCATAACGTATATTAAGTCCACTTTCGAATGCCGTTAATAAACAATAACTGAAATAACGGATTAACTTCGGCTATTACGAATGCAACTTTCTCATTATTGCAATTCAAATTAGTTTCTTAGCTACAATTATAAGAACTAGATGTTACATTGATGCAATATTTGTATTAATTTAATAATAATAAGTTAGTATTTTTTCAAATCAACGATTTATAATCATTCTTGATGGAGAATATTGATGGACCATGAAAAAATAAATTAATCACCAGAGTCGCTATCTCGGTCTATATTTCCTCGGTATGGCTAGACTAACGTAAATTTTCGCGAATGTCTTTGTAATTGAGCTTTTCGGCTTTTTAATGCTGTATTAAATGACATCGTTTGGTGGAAATCCAACAGATAATTACGGATTCTTTGTTTCCTTGATTTTCATGAATTTCAAATTGATCATCGCTCTGTTATCAATTATTTATACATTGAATAATTCGAATATCTAATCATATTTTCATAGCACTTTTCTTAGGCTAAACTATTATGTAAAAATAATAAGTTTTCTTTTAATCAAGTAATGCAACTTTAGCACGCAAATGAATCTCTCTGATACCGTTAAATCGTTTTGAAAATTCTTGACTTAAAAGTTTTCTGACTCGTAAATGCCAATCTGTTTTAATTTAAATTAAAATCAAGACCTAGATTTTCTTCTTAGATAAAACTGTGAATTGTTTGTATCTTGTCCCCCCCCCCTTTTTTTAGAAATAGTATATAATGGAAAGATCTGATTTCATTTAATTCTGTACCGTATAATTTCTATTAGCTGGACTAGATTATATAATAATGTAATGAAATGACTGTCTATGAAAAATTTTGAATAATTAAGTTTGAATGCAACTCGGGGGTATTTAAACGAATATTTTTATTATCTTACATATTCTTTTTGGATAAGAACGTACAAAAATATATACACACACATACACAATCGAGTATTTGAAAAGCGTATCAAAGCGCGAACGCATAAAATATGTAATTGAATAAATTCGAATTGATTTTGCCATAACGCTTGACTTGAAATTACGACGTTAATGCTGCTTCCATGAGATTTGAGCGATGAAATACTCAATGGCGAAACATTCAAATACATAATAATGCAATTGCCCTAATTCTAAGATAATTACTAATTTAATATTATTATTGACGCTTTATTCAGAATCCACGGCCGTGGGCGAAAAAGTGGGAGGATGCCCGGGACGCGTCGCGGGACGAGGCGATGTGCATGCAGACAACGGGGACAGAAGTCGTCGGGGACGAGGATTGCCTATACTTGAACGTCTTCACGCCCACGGTAGGCAGCAGTGTGACGTGAAAGGGACAGAGAACAAAACGTCGTATTTTTTTTTCCGCTCTTTTTATCAACTTTCGTTCGACTTACTACGTACGATTCGAATGGTTCTGTCCAATCTGCTCGAGGTCGGTGAGGGAGCAGGCCGTGAACGCGTATCGTTCGCCGTCCGTCCGACCTGTCCTCGGTCCCGAAAATTCAATTGGAACGCGTCGAGGAGCGAGGAAACGCGAGCCGCGCGCCGTAACAGGAGCTCGATTGGCGCGCGAGGTCGGCTCGGTAAATTATGTATATACGTACAAACGCACGCCGTGAAAAAGTACGTTCGGACAATTTTTTTCATTCTTCCCTAGTTGTTGTCATTGTGTAACGGGAAAAATTTTTATCTCTCGCCTGAGATAAAGAAACGCCTCTAAAGTATGCTCTCGTATAACAACTGATAATAAGAGCTGATTTTGCATTCCTACTTTTGAAACTTCTAAAATACAGTATGTAAATAGAATATTACTTTATTTAGCTATTCTTGTCCTACTCTGAGAGTGCATTGAATGTACTGAATTTTCATTGGAAATCCATATTTTAATACGTTATTTTTAATAATGCGAATTTTTCAATAATGGCACAGATAAAGTTTGATAGATAATTCTTAAATTTTGTAATCGAAAAATAGATACGTAAATGGATGTATTGATTGGCGATAACTATGTGATGCAATGCTAACAGATACAAACAGCGATATAATAAGAAATAAACATTAAAAATAACTACTTATGAAATCTTTCATCGAACCTCTATTATTAATGAAATGTTATTCTTTGATTGTTTTAACAGATTAAAAGGGATAAGACGCACGTAATTACTCAAAAATTACCAGTAATCTTTTTCGTACAAGGGGGAAATTTCGCTGAAAATAGTAATAATAGCACGATGTACGCGCCCACTTATTTGCTCGATCACGAGATCATTCTCGTCACTCTCAATTATCGACTGAATGTACTAGGTAAGTGCTGAAATTCATAAATAACATATATATAGAATTTGTGATCTCCAAAACTCTAAATTATTATGCAAAAGTGAAAATCGGATCACTGACGAAAAAAGTGAAATTTTCGCATAATAAAACAGCGATTGTTTCACTGCTTGCACGATAGAAGCGGTAATCACAATGCGTAATTCATCCGATTTTCGCTCAAATTTAGAAAGAACTTGATAATTAATGAAATCTATTTCTCCGTTTCCTTCGAAGCATTAAAAAGTCGAATGGCCAGCGTTACATGCAACGCAACGCAAATCGAGATTCACGCGTGAAAAAACTCGCCTCGTTAGAAAGACTCGGAAATCTCCATTTAAAATCTTCACGGTTTACGAGAAAAGAAAGAGGGGAGGGGGCGGGGGTAAGGCCGGGGAGAATCAGCGAGCAGCGTACGTTTCGCCAATGCTCGCATGGCTAATTCGGTCGGACGTAAAGTTTCGCGATCGAGTATAGTATAATACGATCGAACCGAGTACGAGAATACATGCTAGACGGACGTGCGAAAGGCGCGTTGCGATTTCAGAAGCTCGCCTCGTCGACTGCAACCCTTCCCCCCGACATATATAATCGTCCGCGCTCGCTCGTACATCGCGCGCCATTATCTCTCTCTCTCTCTCTCTCTCTCTCTCTCTCTCTCTCTCTCACTCGATCTGCCCGGCAGGTTTCTTCAGCACCGGAAACGACGTCACGCCCGGCAACTACGGCCTCAAGGACGTGGCGGAGGCGCTCCGCTGGGTGCGGGACAACATCGGGGCGTTCGGCGGCGATCCGGGCTCCGTGACGGCGATGGGCGCGAGCTCGGGCGCAGCCATCGTTCAGCTGCTCTCTGCGAGCCCGAGCACCGAGGGACTCTTCCACAAGGTTGCGTTCCGCTTCGGCGGCTTGGCATATATATATATATATATATATATATATATATATATATATATATATATATATATATATGAATATCTTTCTTCCGGTTTCGCGCGCCGCCGTTATCGCCGAAACTGTCGAGTTTCCAGAATTTCGTATTTCTATATATATACACGTGTGTGTGATTTCTGAGAGAAATCGAGCTTGGCTGCGCGAAAGTCTAAAGAGTGTAAATTTACTCGCATTCTCATATATACTATATATATATATATATATATATATATATATATATATATATATAAGCAAGCTAGTCGGTTTTTATATACGTTATGGATTTTGCTGTTAAAACTGAAACCACTTTATTATGTTTAATATAGTACTTCTCATTTAGAATTGAAAGCCGAAATCCAATAACTTTATTAGAATGATAATAAAAATGATCTTAATGATGACATTTAGTTTAGTTTCGAAGTTAAAATACTTCATTCTATTTCTTGATAGTTTAATATTTTTGGTGATATCACAAAAGAGAAATTCATAAACTAACGTTGTAAATTCACTTAGGTCGCAACAAGTAAGATATAATCATGTAAGATTCCTGTCAGGCGCAAGATGCGTCTTGTTAACTTCTAAATTTTTCGGGTTTTAATTCTCAAGGAAAGTTATTTTATGCATTTTTATGAATAGAAAAATGGCAGCTTTCAGAAATTCGAAGAAACTTCTGCAATTAGTCGTTAATCCTCCACTGAAGTTTCTATTAAATAAATGTTGACCGCTCTCTTGGTTTTTGAAAAAACAATCATGTTTATTATTCTAATTATTATGACACAGTGAAAATTCTTCGTGTCTCTGAATTTTCACAGCAACATTCGACAAAGTCATTACGGTTAAATTATGGTTTAATTACGGTGCAGAATCAAAGATAGATTTGCATCTGTTCGGTAATACGTAGTAAATAGTTATCGACATATTCTAACAGGTATAATTTACCGTTGATCATCCTGTAACAAATTCGCCAGATAAATTATTTCCCCCTCTATTGATTTCCGACGACAAGCGAATTTCAGGGATTTTTTAAAATTTATCAGCGAATAAGCAACGATAATTTCCGTTCCAGTTTTTTTTTTTTTGTTTAACTTTGGAAATTTACTATTTATCAACCGCGAAATTTTTTTTTTAAATATACTGCTTTGTTAGAATTTCCAAATCCTGAGCTTGTGGTCGTAGTGTATTCATGAAAGTGGATTACTAAAGGATAATAAAAAGCCAATCATGCACCTGTTTCTTAAAGTGTTTTTACGTGTTTCCGGGGGGATGGAGAGCTATAATATTCGCTTCCACATCGTAAATCAGAAGTTTATGGGGACGCTCTCGAGAAGTAGTGAGGCAGAAAATTATTTTATTCGGGGGATCGTTTACAGGTGGTTAACGGCAAATTATGCTACATTTAAAAAAAAAAACAAAATTTTTCTTCAGCTACCATTTATCAAGCTCTAAAAAATTTTTTTGAAATTCGAAATTTTGTGGCGATCTTTTGCACATAAAGTGGATTTTATTTGTTTTCGCGAGGCCGAAGCTGACCATAAAACATATTCCTTATTATGAAAGCTTGAGTTGCGAAAAAATGCGACTTAAATTACCATAGTTTTTCATATACAAAGGAAGCGCAAATCCTCGGTTATTCGCTCGCTTCGCCTCGAAAAATTAATAAATGAAACAAGTCAATAATTGCAACAACAAAAAAAAAAAGAACAAAAGATAAAAACGAAAAACAGATGATCACAATGAGCGGATCCGCAACCGGCAGCTACGGCTTCCACAGCAGAGCCGACATACGCAACACCTCGATGCTCGTGGCGCAGCTCGTCGGCTGCACGGGCAACGGCGACGTCGCCGACGACGACGCGGCGGAGACCGACGCCGATCCGGGCAGCGGCGAGACTGCTGAAAACGAGACTACGACCGGGGCGGCGGTCGAGTACTCGCCCGAGGAGCTCGACCGGAGGATTGTGGCCTGCTTGAAACTGGCCAACGCCAGCGACCTCGTGGCCAATTCGGCTTACGTGAGTGGACTTTTTGCCTATTGTTTTCTGACGCGGATTTGCGCCAAGTACAGTTTGAAGTACGATTTTGCATGCATCGCGTACTTTTATCCGATATCGTTTCATTATCAAACCTTGAATACCCAAGCAATTAGTTTGCCAATAAGTAATAAAGACATAGAAAATCGCTATACAAACATATTTGTATGCATTCGTGTGTGTGTGTGTGTGTGTGTGTGTGTACCTCTGTTAGTACGCACGCGCGCGTGCAACATTGAAACATCATCAGAAGGGCATTGTCCGAGAACGATATCCGATCATATAATAATGACGCAAATAATTAAGTGTTTCTCGAGCATCTCCCGCAATCTACCTATATATGATCGTCAATTCATACGGGCGATTCCCACATAGATACGCGAGACTTCGCTCTCTCGGCGCCGACGGTCCCTTCGAAATAGAAGCGGTTCTCCTCCTCCTTTCCATCATCCTTCTCAGCTCTGCCTCTCTCGCTTCCACCCACCCTCCCTCCTTAACTTGGCATCCATCCGCTCGCTCATTAACCGAGACCAACGCCATTAACAATAATTGCATATCAGATCCTCTAACCTGGGCCGAGCTTGTATACTCCCTCTCTCTCCCTCCCTCTCTCTTTCACTCTCTTCCTCTTTGTCTCTCCTTCTCCGCTCCCGGTACCCGAATAAAGATTACATTATGTACTGATATATACGTATATACGTTGCAGAACATGTGGCGTAAGGAGCCGCGTTGCGTTTTCGGGCCGACCCTTGAGCCGGAAGCAGAGGGCGCGATCTTAACGGTGCATCCGGCGCAGTGCGTCGCCGAGGGCCTATTCAGGGACATGCCCTGGATAACCGGAGTCGTGAAGGACGAGGGTCTGGTGAAGTCGTCCGGTAAATAATGCAATTTATCCTTTCATATCTTTACAATGATCTATTTTCATATACTATATATATATATATATATATATATATATATATATATATATCAAAATTTATTAAACTATTTCATTGCGCGTTGTAACTAAAATCTATCCACGGGGAAATTTAACTGTTTTTCATAGGAAATGTATAAATATAGCATGTATGATATGTAATAGAAACTGAAATAGTATTTAGAGTAAAAATTATTTAATATTTTAAAAGTACTTGAAATGTCGACATATTGTAAATTTTACTAATCAATGCCAGGTTAAATGTAATTTCGGTCACAATGACGGCTGCAAATTCTACTTGAAATTGCTGCTCGGGAAATTGGAAGATCAACATAATGCATTTCTCATTATTCTCAACCAAAATATGAATTTCGAATTATTGTTATTGTTTACAATTATTTTAAAATCTTACTAAATAGGAGTATTATTAGTAAGTTTATTTTAAAATAATTGTAATGAATTTTAATACGTAAGTTTTGTAAATGTGGTAATAATGTCGTTATATTTTGCACACAATTATAGAATGTAGAAAATATATATCATTTGAATAGTAATTTTGTAACTTTAATGAAGTTAACTTGGTAAAAATGGTCAAGGTATTTTTATTAATGACATATATTTTTCAAAAATATTTATATCATTTTCAGCTTAACAATATATAAGAAAAAAACCAGCAATTTTTCAAATAGAGTAACGAAAGCAATTTTTCAAATACAATAAAGAAAGAACAGAAAAAAAGGCTTCGTTGAAATGATAAACTAGATAGACCAGTGCCAAGTAAACGCGTGTCCTAGCATTTTTATTTTCTGTATATTTATACCTCAAGTCACGTGCTTGCAGAATAAAAAGTTATTTTTTCCGACGTTTCATCCTCAGTAAAATTAAATAATAATATAGGAAAAGTAAGAAAAATACTTTTTTAATCAGAAAAGAAAAGCGTTATTAAACGCAGGATAAGAAGTAATATATATATATATATATATATATATATATATATATATATATATATATATATAATTTAAGTAAAGGAAATTTATTTATTTGTAAAATTGAATTACACTAATTGTATAGGCAATACATTATATAGGATTCATATGTATTATCTGAGCATCGAACAAAAATAATATAAATAATCGATGCTGCCATCGACTCTTGTATTCTTTCCGATCCGTAAATATTTACATCAATTTCTTCTCCCCGGAAACGTCGTCTATTCCCCTCAATGTCTATATATCCTCGCGTTTTGCCCGAGCGCGTTCGCGAATCAATCCGCGCGCATGAATCTTCCACGATATTTACGTATATATATATATATATATATATATATATATATATATATATATATATATCTATATATATATATGTATATACATATGCACATATTTGCACGACTTACACGCGCGCACGGCCTCATCCTAGACTTCTTCACCGTGCCGGGGATGGCCGAGGAGTTCCTCCAGTTTTACCAAGCCCTGCTGGTGCCATACGAGCTCGAGCTGTGGGAGAGGATCGATAACGTCAGCGCCGCCACCGAGGCCATCGTGGATTTCTATTTTAACGGCGACATCGAGGCGAATTTCATGGGGAACGTCACTCAGGTGAGGGGGCTGGGTGAACTGGAGGGGGGGGAGGGAGGGAGTCGCGCATAGGGCGACGTTATACGAGCGCGAGGCTCGAGCGGTATCCCGTACGTAATGCGTGCGCATGACGACGGGTGCGTTTGCGGTAATTCGAATGGGGCGCGGAGGGAGGGGGGGGGGGAGCTCGCATCCACGTTGGAAATAGCATCGGCGCCGCAGTGTATCGCGAGGTTTTCAAATTTTTATTAGACTGGCGAAGTTTTTTCTCATCGCCTCATTGTTATTATGCTTATTTATTACTCATCGTTCGTTCCATCATCGTAGACAAGCAGTTTGTTAAAAAAAAAACAAGCTCATTACATTGTTTTCCACAAGAAAAACGTGCGTCTGGTAATATCAGATTAGATTAAAAAAAAAAAACAAATTATTACGTATCATTACGCACCCAGAGAAAACTAGTAAGTTTCTTACAAATTTCGCATTTGGATAATTAACATTGCAGTGCATTGGCGATGGCCTTATGAACTGGGCGTGCTACGATATTTTGGAGAAGCAAATCGAGCACAGGAAATCCGACGTTTTTTTCTACGTTTTCTCTTACGAGGGAACGTTCAGTAATACCTTTCGAGACGACACTCCGCACCATTTTGGTAATCATCAATCCTTTAATTACTATTATTATTATTATTACTATTATAAATCTTTAATAATCATAAAAAAACGCATTTTCAAAGGTGCCTCTCACGGTGACGACGTCAATTACATATTTCCGATTTTGAATGCACGATACGCGGACTTGCAACTATTCAATGAGATGCACGACTGGACGATGATCAATATAATGTGCGAAATGTGGGTCAGTTTTGCAAAGACAGGGTAAGAAATTCATTTTAAAGATGATCCGGGAATCTGAAACGCATTGCCTCTGGTTCGTTAAATATATCACATATGACGATTATCATAAATAGATCATAATCATTATGTAGGAATTTTCAGAAAAAAATGTGTTACCCAAATTAAGTGAATAATAATTTCTTTTTAATTACTGCAACTGATTATATAATTATAGGGTATGTTCAAATATTTCATACATACGGAAAAATCACAATTTCAAAAGCCACATAACTTTCAGATATATATATCTTCTCAAATTTTTGTCCCGCTATAGCATCCAGTTTAAAGACTTTGATCAACTGACAATTTTTTTTATCTTGTATCTATAAAAGTAGGAGAAATACTAACAGCAAATTTTCAAAGTAAAATCGATTTTCGCTTGATTCTTCTAGCAGAGCACTCGCGGATTAATAATTTTGAAGGTCTGACAATTCTTTTATTGTTTATTATCCCACATTTTATGAAAAGTTTCGTATTGGAAAATTTGGTATTCAGAAAGATTAACATTTGATGTCAATAAAATTCAAAATGTACAAAAGTCATGTGATATTGCTGTAAACCGAAGTTTATTATGTTTTACTGAAGAAAACATAAAAATGAAATTTTCAATCCATCATCGATTTATATCATTTGGAGTTCACTTAGATCTATAAACAATAATTTAAAGGAGTCAAAAAAAAATTAGTATTATTACTAGGGATCGAAATTTTTTCTTGTTTTACTGGCTATATGGATAATCTCGATAGTCGAATACGCGTATATCAGAATAAAGAAATCCGATTTGATTGGCCTGATGGTTTGGATATTCTATAATCCAATGAGTCAAATAAAAGACTAAACTGATTCTGTAATTACCTGAAATTATTTCTGTAATCTGGATAATAAAATATACAAAAACTAAATGGATACTCATGTATCTAAGAATCTGGGTATAGTCAAACGAACGAATATTAATCGGGTATTTGCTGAATTTAAACTTTATCCAACACACGGGTAATTCGTATGGATATATAGATATATGAACGTACAGATAAACGGATAATTTGTGCTCCAATTATTGGTAATCAAAGTTTTTAAGACGGATTACTGGGTTGAAGGCATATCGACGCCTGAAAGTAACGTCATTTCCTTCCTGGATACTCTGGGGCTCTATCTGGCGGTTAAAACTGAATCGAGTTCCCTGATAAAATCACATATATAGAAACTTTGTAGAAACAATTACTGAGAATCCATTTAATAAAAAATTAAGTATATTATACAATTAAGTATAAAATTTATTTTTTAAATTTTTTCACCTGTATATTTATTATTGAGATGAAAGCAATGCAGAGGGAATAACTAAATAATACAATAGCTGAGATTATCTTGGCAATTATGGGGAGTTTCGATCGATTTTCATACCCCTTCCCTGGGATGCACAAGATGAATATCTAGTTGAGCACGACGACGATGACTATCCCAATAGAAAACTGCGCATTACGAGACTTAAAATTGCCAGCTCCAATCTAATCGGGACGTGAAATCGTCCCACTCACGGCTGTCAGGTATAATTTCTTGTTCAACTTCGAGGAGCCCATTACGCGCACCTACACCTCCGCGCGCAACATTATGCGCATACACGTCTCGCCCCACCGTGCACGACCCTCCGAGAGGGCGACCTCTGCCCGCTCGCAACCCCATCCCACCTCCCCGTACCGCCGATCCCTCTATGCATATCTGAGAAGGCCCGTTTTGCAATATTCCAGGGTGCCGAGCGCGCGTCTCACACCGAGCTGGGAGCCGTACCGGGCGCATCGCCGATTCATGAGGCTTGGCGCGGGCCGCACGTCCGACCTCGCCATGGACGGGGACTTTCTGCCGGGCCGGATGGCCTTCTGGTCCGAGCTGATGGGCGAACTTTCCAAGCCGATCGCGGAGCTGCGCGTCGCCGGGCCCGACGTGGACGCGGACGGGGACGCGGACGACGACGGCAGCGGGGAGGAGGCGGGCGACGCGGGCGCGACGGCAGCCGCCGACGCCGTTGCAGCTAAGCGCGAGGTCGCGCTCAGCTGCTGTCTCGTAGCCGCCCTATATATATGCGGGAGTGTATGCATGCATCTGTGAGGGGGGGGGGGAGCGAGCCATTCGGCTCTATTCGGAATTAGCGTTTTATGGATGCTCAAGACTAGTAGGACTTTGTATCGGAATTCAAGATCAGTGACGAGACAAGTACGTCTTAAAAAGTTTCAAGACCCATGAGACCAAAGATTCACAATCAATCCGAAACACAAGAATATCGATGTTCGTAAGAATTTTTAAACATTACACGTTTCACGTTATATTGTCTGATTGTTTACGAGGAAAAATAAAAATTTTCTCAAGTTCAACCGTAATAAGAAACGATCTGTGTCCTCTAGGGAGAAAACCAAAATGAAGTTATATAATGTTTAGTCATATAATTTTTGCCATCAACTTCTGTACTTTTTAAAGGAATAGATGAAAGGTATATTAAAAAACGGTATATGTACTAGTCTCATATAATACAATTATTTTTTTACTTATAATTTTATTTGATTTTTTGATAGAAATGTAAAAATTTCGTTATGTCCTTATGCAATTCTCTTGGTACGAAAAATTATTATTCATTAAAATATACTCTAAGTCATTCGAATGTTTATATACTGTTTTAACAAATGATTAGCCAACTTTCAAAATTAAAACCGGTACTTTCTGGTCCAGACGACGCAGACAATCTGAAGACTTGTACCAAGGTAATATTGTAATTGACAATACTTTTTCGATGCTAAAACAATAATTTGCAAAATTATGAGTCAATCCCGTTTTTGGAGCTCGGCTTTTATCGATCAGTTTTCTCATATATACTCATATTTACTGTTCGTTTGTAATTGGAGATTATTAATAGAGATGTATTTGTATAACTATATTCAACTTCTCGCAAATAACGTTAACTAAATGAAAATGTTTATGTTTGAAATATTTTAAATTACATCAGGATTCGTTAAACAAATATACACTCTAAGTGCATTATTTTGTAATAAAAAATTGTGTAGTTTATTTTAGAAATAAATAAAAACAAAACATTAAAACATAAATATATCAATTTGTAAAAGTAAAAAAAATAATGTTACTTTAATATGATGTAATTTTAATTATATAAAGGTTTTTATGTATATAATTATATGTTCCATAATACATTTGTTTATTCGTTAAACTATAATGATATTGTATGTATTTACTAGATGTTGATTAATATACAGCTTTTATTTTAAGTAATTTGTGATAAATAATTCATGTAAAGCTAGATTGATGAAACGTCAATATTAGCTTAGAATTAAATTAGTTATGAATCTAAATAGATTCACTTTAATTATATATTGAATTATAAATTGAATTAATTAATTTACGTTACATGAGTTTCATTTTCGAGTAAAGGAAAATAAGCCCATAATTATTGATTAATTAAATTATTTGAAAAAGACTTTAGACATATAGAGTCGAGTCAGAAAGTTGAATAAAGAATGCTCTCTTAAAAGTATTACACGCTCTGACATAATTGAAAATATTTAATCTGGTAATTAAAGATCGATAGGCATGTTATAAATGAAAATTGATCTATGTTTTACTTGTAGAAGAATGAAATATTGAATCATCTTAATTGAGTGATATTAGGATTACACAGTCATGTAAATAGCGTGATTGCTTTATATAGAACCAATGTCATTTGTACAAAATAGACGAGCAATGAATCAATTGTAAGGCTTAGAATGAGAGCGAAACGTAATCTGTTCAAGATTCTTCTTGATTATATTCGAAGCTACTGACTATTATCGGCTCTTTAGATTTATAAATTTTAACAAAAATTAATGGGTATTATTTCAATTTTATCTAATAAACCATTGCAAAATAATATTATATCTTCACGCGTCGTGGTTGATTACCATTACATTCCAAGTACATTTGAACGAGTGTTATTCCTCGTTTCATTAACAGTCGTTAAAAAAGAAAAATCTACAGCCTGATAAATAATTTTCTTCTTTTTCAATTCTTTTCAATAATTTCGCCGGCGCCGTATCGTGAACTCTTTATTCGGCTGCGCAACTCTCTGGAAAAGACGATTTATTCGAACCGCCCCGCCACCTCTGCCTTTAGCGCCTTACAGATTCTTCACGCAGCAGGGGCCGGCAAGATTCGTATCTATACGATGTACGTGCGTTTATTTCCGTATCGCGGGGGTCGTTGGAGGGGGATTGGCAACGAATCCCCACCGCGCTCGGCCGAGGGATAATTTCGTTTCGCCCCGGTATTTTCCTTGACTACAAATATATACATATAGCACATACCGAGCTGGACAAAAGTTTATTCAAACGCTGTCCGGTGAGTGCTCGCCCCTGCCCGCCCCCCCCCCGCGAATTTTCGGGCGCCAGCGCAAACAATTTCCCAAAGCCAATCTCCTCTCTTTCCTCCCATTCTCTCCCTCCTCCTCCCGTCGTTCATTCCTTTTACGCTGGCCCTTTCGCCGAGCCGCGCTTTTTCGTTCCGCGCTGCGTTCGCGCTGGACGCCCCCCCCCACCACCACCACCACCACCACCGCCGTCTCGTCCCGATAGAGTGAAAAAGGGAGCGACGAAAAGCCGCGCGCGTATAGCCTTCGGCTTCGCGAAAGAACCCCTTGGCCGGCACCGACCCCCCCCCTTACGGCCCGGTCCAGCCCGCAGTCACGGAGGGAACCGAAAACAATTATTCGACTACCGCTAAGCAAACAAGCCCCCCGGCCTCATCGGCCGAGCGCCGACCTATTTGTCTATGCAAATCGTCAATCAACGGTGAAGTAGGGTAGAGAGGGGGCAGTGGGCACCCAGTTGCGCACATCTGTCGGCTGGTCCCACGCGTATATAGGCCAGAGAGGAAGAGAGAGAGAGAGAGAGAGAGAGAACGTTGGATATTCTCTGTGTATTTTCCGGACACATTTATATATAATCCAGCAGATACGCGGGGCACGCGCGCGCCCCTCTGCCATTGCCGCGGGGACACTGGTCGCTTTTTTTCCAGGTCTGTCCATTCGTCTTTTGTTTTTCCCCTACCCCCGCCCCCGTCCGCCAACGGCTGTTTCGTCGTTTTTGTTGCTCCTTTGATCTTGGTCGCACAGCGCGTTTTGGTACACCGATGGTGGGCCGGAGGGAAAACCAGAGAGGGAGCGAGAGAAAAAGAGCGCGAGAGAGACGGGACCCAGCTATTTTTGTTGCGAAATGCGTGCGTTTGTTTTTCGGAGCGCGGGGGGGGGGCGCGGAGCGCAGGAAAAAAGCGACATAAATTCAGAAGAGGCAAAGAGGGAAATGTACATGGGTAATATAGAGAAGAATACAGGCCTTCCGGGGATTAACGTGGAATGCATTTCGATCACGGGGAATGTTGGCGCGGGAGGGGTGGGGGGTGGGTATTCTATCGGCAAAGATGCGCAAATTACAACGCGAAGTCTCGGTTACAATCGGGTACCGGCAAATACGCGGATTTCGTTTCGATCGATTGTTTGGAAATGTCGATAAATTTGGCTGGCGGCCTTTCGAAATTTGATCGATCGACGTTCGTATCCGCGAAATTAATGGATATATTGGCGAAATATAGATACACGCATTAGAGACTGCGCGTTACATTGTTGCACGAAATTTCGACGATATCGGATTCCGCGCGCCTTCGGAATACGCCCTATTTATATCGCGTAACGCGAATATTATGTATAATCGGTTTAAAAGTTTACTTGTAACGAGTCGCTCGATAAATAGGCGCAATGAAGGGCCCGCTCCTCGATAAGCGCATTGAAATCACTCGCGCGCGATTCGCGCGAAATGTGCAGAAACATTCAGGCAATTTATGCGAGGATATAAAAAATGATTTTCAAGTAAATTAGTCGATGTATTTGCTTTAGGTAAGGATGGTATATAGCGATTGATATGAAAATATTTTCATGTATACTCGGTAACGTCAATGTGCTCTGTAAAATTCATGGGTTCAGATGTCAGGTACGAAAGTTTTTTAATATTGATAACATTTTAGTTTCTTCAAATAAATACACCCCTTTAATAAATTCAGAGAATTATCTTCTTACAAACTGCATCATGTAGAAGATGAGCTAATTGTATTCTGATAATACGTCCCTTAACAGTCCTTATAAATTGAAAAATTTCTACTGATATACGCTTGTAAAGTTTTTATATATTTTTTTTTACGGTTGAAGTTTTCTAGCAAAGCAAATGTGTAATATCCCACTGTACGCCTATCTGCATAAATTTTGTTGAAGTTCTCTTTTTTTCGCTTAATATAAAATAATTGCAATTTTATTTTTCACAAAGGAATTATTTACGTACATTAGAACCGAAAATGATTATGCTTTTCAAGAAAATTAATCTGAATAATGAAAATTGATTTTCTGGGATTACTTGCAGCAATAGTTATTCCGAAAGAACGCTGTTCTTAAAAGAAGAAAAAAACGAGCAAAACAATTTTTTTTATACACAATGAAGCAGCATCATGCAAAATACAAAAATTAACGTGTTAATCTTCTCATTGACATGAACAGAAAATTAGAAAGTTTGTAGAACCATTTCCTGCATAAGTAGTATTCCGTAATGTCATTGTATACAATTCGTAAATTTCGCTACATAAGCTACAAACAAGGTTTCTAAAGTTATGCGTCCATTTATAAGGATTGCTTTCGTCGTTTCTATGATTCGTCATCTACGCGCGGAAATCGTTTTGTCAAAAACTATTATACTTTCTAAGACCGAGGAAACCTAGTAAACACTATAGGTATTTTAATTATAAATCTAATTAAAATTATTATTGTTCTTCAAAATTTCATAAGGTTTCATAATTCATTTTTCCTACAGCTGCAATTCTTAACAATTATAGGAATTTATTTCTTTTTGAAAAAAGCGTTTCCCTCCGTGTAATTGGTAAAAAAAAAATTGAACACAATTCTCATGTTGGTCATTATTTAAGAATTTAGTTCATTATTTAAGAATTGCATTTCTATCTTTTTATTAATATCCAAAGAGAATAGATTCTGTTACTAAAGAGACATATTGTACTACAAAATCAAATTTATGCCAAAACAAACGTCGCGATATTACCTCGGCAATGCTCACGCGGCTCATCACAATGACAAAGGCAATCAGCTAGAGAGAGAGGCTGACACAGAGGGAGAGAGGAGGAGAGAGGGAGAGAGAGAAAGGAGGAACTCAACGTATGTAACCAAAACAAGGGACAGGGCGCGCGCGGATTGCGCCGAGAGCACGTCCGCTGTATGATATCAACCTGGAATAGATATATATATATATATATATATATATATATATATATATATATTTAGTAAGTGTAAAAGGGCAAGAGAGAAAGAGATGTCTGCGAGGGGGTAGTGAGAAAGAGATATATATATATATATATAGAGAGAGAGAGAGACATAGAGAGGGAGCGAGTGCGCGCAATGCAACAGTGCGCGCGCGCGCGCGCGTTCCCCGTACAATACACTAATGCGACACATTGTTCGACTCCGGGAAAAATTGCCCCTCGTTACGCGTTACAATGGAACAGCCGGGCGCGCGCGGGTGGCGCTGCGCGGCCCTGGCTCGCAGCTATAATGGCCCGCGACTGATGTTGCGACTGTACAAATGGGCGAGGGAGGGGGGGGTGGCGGCGAGGCGGGTAGGCGGGCGGGAGACCGGTGTCGGGCGAGCCAAAGTCATCCAAGAAAGTCGTGTAGAGAGAGAGAGAGAGAGAGAGAGAGAGAGAGAGAGAGAGAGAGAGAGAGAGAATAGGTTGGATGGATAGACGGAGTGAGATAAAGAGAGAGAGAGAGAGAGGGGGGGAGGGGTGCGGTGATGCGCGAACGTAAACACCGCGTTATATATAAAGCGCGATTCCGAGCCGAGCTCATTAACGTGGGACGCGCGCTTGCGCGCGGGGAGGGGTAAATGCTCTCGAGCGCGGTAGACCAACGGCAGCTGTGCGATATCTTACGTATGTAATATCTGCGCGCAACTGCGAGGTAGGCAGTTTCAATGTTGGTTAAAAATCGCAATGGTTTTAATCTCAATTGTATCCCGGCGAGCATTAGAATCGCAGGAGAAAAAAATACGCGACATTACTTTATAAACAGTATTTTGCGTGAAATTGAATGTCGTTCTATATATATCTCTCTTTCTCTTACTCCAACCATATACATCTCGTACATCTACCGTCCTCCCCTGCGTTACACGATCATTTATTCAAATGAACCGTTATTTTACTTAATTGACATTACCTTCAGGTTAGGAATTCACTCGAAACTTATTGGCTATCTTGATAAAAATAGTTCGGCAATTCACAGGCCTGCAACACGAAGCTCTAATTGAAAATCAACGATGAACGTATCCTGGCTTGATGTTTTACCTATGTTATTTTGGAAAATCGATCGAATGAACGTTCATCAAGCGGATTTCGCGCAGAGTCGTGAGTAGGTGCCCCGCGGTCAAGAGTTACACATGGCCTACGGACTAATTGTTGTGTATAATGTATATCGCAAGCTCGAAGTCTTCTTTTGGTCCATCGCCAAGCCTCGCCTCTCGGGCCACGAGGAGCTGGAGTGCCAGCAGCAGTAGCAGCCTCTTCAGAGAGAAATGCAAAACACTCTAATTGATTTAACGTCGCTTTATACATATATACGTACACGCACACATATGGAGGACGTATGTGCATGCATGTATGCATACACACACACATACACACACACATACACATATATATATATAAGATGTATATATTTCTATAACCACTCCTTTATTTCGATAATTATTATTTTAATGAGCACCGTTGTCGTGGTTTTATGATTAATTAGTGAGAATTGTAAGGGTCTGCAAAGATAAATATTAACGAAATAATGTGGATTTATTATTTGAAATTATTTAAAATAAATTGATATTTTGTTATTTATTTGGTTATTCAAATTCACTTTGGTTTTATATACACACACATATATATATATATATATATATATATATATATATATATATATATGAATTTAGTGAGTGGTATGATTTTTGGTAATTTATATGAATGTTTTTAGACACTGAGTGTTTATTAAAAATCATTCAAAATCATTAAACAATTTAAATCTAATTACACTTTCAATTAAATGGTCAACGTTATTAATTCCTTACTAAATTTTACAAATCATTTCTTTTTGCTTAGTTTTCTTTAAACAGTTTTCATATGGGTATCCTTCTTCACAAATTATAATTTAACTCGTTAATCACAATTATAATCTTCCGTTACCAACGTCGTATTCACTATGAATGAAAAACATTCAACTATATATATTCAACCCCATCGATCTGAACACTACTGAGTTTAGAAAAATACTGAAACCTTCGATTTTGTTTGCTCGTAATTCTTTTGATTCCAGAAAGAAAATACAATATAAGTGCTTTTTGCCAATTACGGAAACTAGTACATGTGAAAGACTGATATATAATTCAGATTATCTATATATAGTTATGGTCAAACAATCTAGACAAACATTTAGCAGAAAGAAACAAAGTCAATGTAGCCAAAGTCGTTTTAGGCAGAAATAATGATGAATTTTCTCATATTTCTATAGCATTAAAAACAGGGAGTATTATATCAATATATTATTGTATGACCATACGCGCATTTACTACTTTTTTATATATTGGTATTTGTATCACTTCCATAAACAGATTATTTACAAACTATTTAATATGCATTTCGTAAAGAATATATAAACCATCATTCTTATTATATTTTCTCTAGACCAACAAAAACATATAATGATATAATATTATCTACATAATACAACCTCAGAATTTTGCACAATGACAAATATTTTTCTACAAGATAAGTACTCGTGACTTAAGCTGAACTGATAATAATATGCTTTGTTAATTCATTATTAAATTATTAAATAATTGTTATGAAATAAATTATTACTATTTGTGTTTGTCATCAAATCATCCAAGAGGATTTATACCAAAATTGATTAAACTTGTGTTATATTATTAAAGTAACTTTGGTTTATATGATGATTTCATATATTCTTAGAATGACAATTTTTATTGATGATTTTGTCAAAATTAACATTTATATTAGAATGCTCCCCTACTTTAACGTTGAATTATTGTTCATAGATATGTTATTCTACTATTCTACTCATTTGAGATTTCGATTTGCGTGCAATAGAATAAATAAAATGTTTATGAATAGTGTCGCTTTACGTTATTGAAGACTCAAATCGATAATTCATATAAATGATCATTTAAATAGAATTTACATAAAAAGTGGTAATTTAAACTATTTTCAGTGTATGAAATAGAGTAATAAAAAATATTGTTTCTAATACATTATTCTCAGATGAAAGGAAAAATGTATAATCGAATTTTAAAATAAGTGCAATCGAAATAAGTTTTAATACTGGATTATGGTTGAACTGCATTGGAATATGCAAGCTTCCGATATTTAAAGAAACAAAAACGTACTGTACGCAGAAAAATTAATATAAACAAGAAATTCCTTTTGCTTTATGTATTGCGGCCAGCGATACTCGCGTTTTAAAATACTGATATTAATATACGTTTAATGGATAAAAAGTCCATTTGCCTAAATTCTATACTCCGGTCGCAGATGAAAAAAACGGTCCATTTCGATATCCGTACAAGAACACTTTTACGTACTGTATCGGTATTCGCTTTTATTTTACTCGTAAGTCCTTTCCACCTCTTCGCCCTCCGAGCTTTTTAACGAATGCGTCGCTCTCTCTCTCTCTCTCTCTCTCTCTCTCTCTCCCTCTCTATCTCTCTCTCTATTTCTCTCTATCTTTCTCGCCCATTCGAAATAATCACAAAGAGTTGCGCAGACCCGCCGATGCACGACGCGGCCGATGGCGATCGAGTCGATCGAGAGAAATCGTTCGTTTGTCGGGAAGGGGGAGTTGAAAAAATTCAACCGGGTACCAATTAATGGCCTATCAATCATTTCGCGCCCGCGGCCGAAGGAAGCTCCTCCCACCTCGCCCCTAGCGCCAAGCTCGACAGAACCAGAGCCGTGCGAGTAAAGAGGAAAGGGACGGGGGGTCACCGCGGCGGAAGGCCGCGTAACTGGAAATATAGAAATATCGTTAAAAGCGGTATATTTGCTATGGAACGTAAAAGAAGAAAAACAAATGCCAGGCGCTATTTTTAATTTCTCCTGCTCGCGGGCCGTCGTCTTTCTTATTCTTTTTCTCTTTTTTTGTTACTTCGGTCGACCGCTGATAAATTCATTGAGCCGCGGGCGCGACCGCTCCCGGTCCTTTATCCCTTTCTTGGCGGGTTTTCGCATTGAAAGACTTATGATGCCTGGCGTTACCTTTCGAATTCACGCGGAAACGAATAATTGAGTGATTGACGAGCGACAGCGGGGGGGGGGGTCGAAAGATTGATTGTTGATTTGGCCTGCTGAGGATATCGTCGGGTATGCACTTTTGTTCTTCTTTAAAATCTGAACCCAATGGGTGCGTTTGACAACTGTACTTCGTGCAAAAAAGATTACCCATATAAATCCAATGTATTGCCGATCATTACATGTATTTTATACTACACTCTCCGAGTACAATCATTACTTGCCTGTATTTAGAGTTTTTTCTTTTTGTAAATCAATAGTTTTAAATTATGCTTCATCTGTATGATAAATCGCTCATTAATTTTCAATCGAAACAAGCATAAACTGTTACTTACCGCTGAATTCGAAATTAGATTAGCTGAATAATTCCTTACCTGAAACAATAAATAGTAAATTTTTATACAATATCTAGTAGTAAAATATTATGATACATAAGCATGAATATTTTTTAATTATCGCTTCACTGTAAAAATAATAGAAAAAAGGATTGGATCAGAATGGGACGGATGACATACGGCAGCATTTTTATTAGCATAAAATCATTGCAAATAATGTACGTTTAAGTTGAACGGTATATTCCACATTGTATTATATTAATAGGTATGTTGAGATATAATACGTCCATTGCCGTTAATGGAAAATAAATTTCAATATTTATTAACTGAACACTTGTATTTAAGATTCAGCCAAATTTGAACAATTGATTAGTTTGATAAATCCGGGATCGAATCTAAATACAAAACGAGACGACCTTATTAACAGAAATAAGAAATTATTTATTATTAATGCAAAATATCTGTTGGATTATTGAAATCAGATTCTTAAAACTGCACTGAAAAATTCATTAAGATAAAACTAATTTTTTGTGACCTTATTTTCGTATTTTCAAAGCCATAATTTATGCATGTAAAACTCAACTTTCTTATTAAAATATTTCACTAAAAGTCCTAAACTATTCTACTTTAAACTGAAACATCGATTTTTTTTTTAAAAACAATTGTTTTAGCGAAGATAAGGAAAGTAAAACTGTAAGAAACTTTGAAAGGAGACTTAACGATCTTATTTAGAAAGTTGACAACAAAGTACTGGGGATACTTCAATTTACACTTTATATATATATAGATGCTTCAAAAGATGAGAGATTTCTTTAGATAATAGTTTAGCTTTTAATAAAAGCGAATAGAAAGTTTTTTATACATTTCGTAAAATGAGGATTCGATTTGAAATAATTAATAGTACAAATTTTAAATTTAAACTTTGCTTGCTCTTTAAAGCTTTGCCAGTATTTACATATTTCAATCATAAGTTCATTATGTAGATGGTTCACAAATTATATCAAACGTGTATTGAATATTTGCAGATTTTTTTTTCTAATTTTGCAGATACCTGCTTTATTTTCCAATCGCCAGCGGTATTATTTTAAATGTCTTTTTTAAATAAATTAAGGAATCTATTATGAAAGATAATCTCCCTTTCGCAAGGATCTATTTAATTTTATGAATGCACGTATAATGAGCTTGTGCGCGAATCCGATATTTAACGGCACAATCGGATCAGCACACCCGGGCTGGAACAATAATATTCATAACGTCATACGGAAATAATTAGAAATCGCGAACAAAGCTAATGGACGAAGGCCAAATTGTCTGTATTCCGTTTTGATATTAGCATTTCGCCGGACGCTTCGAGTGTCCCGGATGACGGGGAATCTATGTAAAATTTGTAAATAGCAATGTCTAAATTTACTTAGGTCGTAAGGTAATTTATCAATATATGGTAATGAAAAGAGCAGGATTGAGATTAGACAAGATGTGAACATCGATGCACGTTACAAAATAAGGTCAAATTAAATATATGTAATATGTATATATAGAGGAATATTTTATTACCTTATGACTTTTTGTAGCTTTTACTGGACTCGAAATTTTCAAGCTTTGATTGACAAATATTTTAACGAATTGATTTATTTTTCGCATATTCAAGGAATAAATAGTCGCATATACATATGCACATACACGCGAGCGCACACACACACACACACACACACACAATAGATTATGTAGTATAGTTATTAGATTTTTAATACGGTCATCTCATCTATAAGATATATTGAATAAATCTTAATATAACTTTCAGATTAAAGAAAATATTTATAATTGAATAAGTTATTCGAAAAAAATTCAAATAGCATAAAATTACGTTGATATTATTATCTAAAATCTCAAATCATTGCTATTTCTCTATAACTTTAGTAATTTTTAGGGTAGAACTACGATTCAAAAACGTATGTTCGTGAAATTTCAGAAAAAACCAAATAATGATTATTAATTACATGTATTCTGAGTAGAAGAGCGCTAAAAAAATCTTAAAAATAAATTTCATACATTTTAAATGGAGGAGCGCCTCTCCTATGCTGTTGCGTATGTTGCTGCACTTTTTTTCATTAGAACCCATTCGGATGGATAATAAAAATTATGCGAGTTTTGCTCTCGGGACGTCTATTATATAGAGTATACAGATCTACACTAATGATAGCAAAACAACACGACGAAAAGGCGTCTTTGATTCGTCAATTAAACATCCCTGTATCTCGAACAGATGTTTTTCATAAGAGGACGTGTAAAAATTTCCGTATAAAAGTGGCTGTGAATAATAAAAAAATTGGTTTAATTAATATCTCGTTTCTTTTATTAATTAAGAACCTAGTTCAGCTACACATGTTACGATCGTCGCGTTCGCCCCTTGGCTCTGTTCTTCCTATTTTGCGTAAGCAAAGGCTAATACAGAGCACGGTCGCTGTTTGCGTCATTCCGGCCGCAGTTACTATACAGTTTATATATATATATCTGTATATTAAACAAAAAGGGTTTGTTCGGTAATATCTCGGTCATCGTCGAAATATGAGATTTTTTTTTCAAACAATTATCATCCGCATTTTATATTCGGCTTTTACTGCTCGTACAAGGATAATAATTTCTAACTTTTCTTATACACTTAACCCGTGCTAATTTAAAAAAATTATTTTGTACATTTATTTATTTCTTTTCAATTGACTTAAAATCGATGTATTTCACTTTGGCAAATGATAATGGAAGATTCTACGACAAGATATATTTTTAACGAAGTCCGTATATATTATTCTCCGAATATACGGATTTGCGCAAGCCCGTCGATATAAATAATATGACCTCCACCTTGTTTACGCATGACCCGCCTGATGCTCGACCCCCGATTATCGCCCAATACGGGAGGGCAAATAAAGTCCCTTGGACGTTTACGAAGAAAGCGTGAAAAATTCTTCAAAATCATGCAGATAATTATAAGGTGAATTATAATTGTAATTGACCCCTTCTCGATTATGCAGCTGAAGAAAGAAATTTTCTTAATTGGTAAGGACTGACTGGGTTATTCTACATAATTGAAGGCAGATAAATCGCACAATGAATAAACAGAAGGCACGTCACTTCCGAGAGAAACTTATTCCAATGTGGTAGGTAGAGTTTTCAATTCTGCCGAATCATTCAACGGGACAAGTGTCAGTGTTTTAATGTTATATGTGGCGTCCAATAAGTAATTGGAAATCAGCTGCTTTTTGAATAAAAACATTTTACATACCTCAACTCAATAATTTGAAATCGTACAACTACTTTCAGTGAGTAATTCATTATGAATCGTTGTATTAGGTTCGGATCGAAAGGCCGATAAATGACGCTTTTTTTACGGAAATACCGTAATAAACACGTGTTACGTGCGTTATATCATTCTATTGCATCTTGTGCAATATTTATTCGAGCTTCATTTCGTGATTCTTATCGTCGTTCGACAAAGATAAATTACAAAATTATAGATTAAAAACTAGATTCACGATACCCTTTACGTATGAGCTATTGAATTTTTCGGGAATACGTGCAAATACTAAAACCCGTTTTTATCATCTCCGAATTGATAAATTTTTAACGAAAAGCCATATACGCGAAATAAAGCAAAAGTCTTTTAAAGTATTCATAGCGCATTCATACTTGATGCAAATATTATTTAAAATTTCCAAAACATCCTGAATGATAGTCCATGAAAAAGGGAAATAAAAACATGGGAGGAGGGGGGAGGCATGTATTTACAGGTGCAGAATCACGGGCGGCTAAAATTCGACAATTTTTTTTTTTTTTTTTGCCGATGAACTGTAGTTGCACGGGAGCGTGCAACCGAATTTGCAAAACAATTGCCGGAAAACGACGGGGTCGCTTCTGGAAATTCTGCATCTGCCTCCGCTCTCGTTTCTGGCGCTACGAACTTCCAATCCCCCCCTCCCCCCTACCCGACGGATATGCTCGCGCGCGCACTCTCGCGCTTGACATTGTCAATACATAGACGCGCAAGCAGACAATCTCGGATGGACGAACAAAGAGGAAGCGAGAAAGAGAGAGAGAGAGAGAGGGAGACAAAGAATTTTAATGGTATAAAGAAATAGAACACAAATTTTTTTAACACATCCAAATACGGGAGATCTTCGGAAACATCATTTCAATTTAAAAAAAAATGATCGTTGAATCAAATTGTCAGAATACCTAAATATTATGTTTCTGCCTTAAGACAGCTACTTAAAAAATTAAAAAAATGTAACAAATTTAAAAATGTGCTTTTTTGAGATTTGGATAATTAAATTACTATGGATGATTAGCAAACTATTTGCCAGGTAAATAATTCAAATAATAATATTCCGAAATCCAGCATTTTATTATATATTATATAGAAAAATCGAAAAAAATATAAAATTTTATATTAAAATTTTGGTTCTTTTAAATAATTGGTAGGTTAATAAAAAACGTGAAATATTAAAATTTATTCTTTTTTTTTCGCTTGGCTTGAATAATTTATTCCTTTTTTGATTATTTATTTATTATATTTTGAATGATATCGAGATATCACGAACTACGTTGACCTCAAGTATAAAAAAACTACTCAGTCGGAGAGGGAAGCATCGGCACTTTATTAGTCTTAAAAACTAAGTATTAAAAATCGTTTAAAAACAAAAAACGAAGTCAATCCTCTCCTCCCCACTGGTTGAGCAGCAAAGTAGCCTTGCGCGAACAAAAGAGACAAAAGGCCGCCAAGGCTGCATCAGGTGCGCGGTATCGCATAAATCCAAGAGCGCCACCGGAGACATTTGTCAGATCGTACCCGCTGAAAGTTGGGTGCGCGTAATTCACAGCGGCTGGTTGACGCGCGCGCGCGCGCGCGAGGACGAAGAAAGCGGGGGAAGGAGGGACGCGAGCCCGTCGACGCGACGCCCCTTCGCCCGATAAATTCTGCGCCGGGACAAAGTCCGCCGTAGCCGCGATACGCGGAGGAATAAGGAAGACCGGTAGCTTTCTCTTTCAGCCAACTCTCCCTTCATCCTATACCTCCGCCTTTTGCTTCCCCTTTAACTTTCTTCATTATGCTCTAAAAATACGTGCGATTTCGCGACTAGATGTGGCGAGAGAAGGGAGGGGGGACTACCTGCTATTGTTTTCAAGGGTCGGAAAAAAGGTGCTTGTAAAAAGGGGCTGTCCTTGTCGGGATTTTCTTGCCGAACGGGCCGAAAAGTTTGTCTTATTGCCCCGGAAAAAAAGTATGTATAGCAGATGTTCCCGGGTTACAGTGCTTTTGTTCAATTTTTAATCTGGGGTTAAAGGTGTAAAAGCTTAACGAGGATATCCTAAATCCAAAGTTAGTTTTTTTTGAAAAGTCCGATTTTAAGATCAGAACAAATGACAAGATCAACAGAAATGGATCTATCAATGTATTTGTAATTTTGTCGAAAAATAAACTTTCTCAAAATCAACCACACACACACACACACACACACACACACACACACACACACACACACACACACACACACACACACACACACACACACACACACACAAATGTATGTGAAAAGGAGCGACAACGAGCTTTTTTATAAGTAATAAATATATATAAATCTTCTGGTAGAGAGTATTTATATAACTATAATTATGCCTTGAATGTTTTGAAATGTTTCAGATTATATGTATATACTGTTTAAAGGAAGCATCATACGACATCTTTTGACATAAAAACTGAAGATTCATTAGATGCAAGTATAATTCATAAGCTATTGGAATTGATTCTAATGACGGCAATAATATACTTAAATTCTTTTAAATAGAAAATACTACTTATGATCTTGTCTAAAATGGAGTGAAATAAACGATGATAACCTACGAACAAACGACAAAATTTGATAAAATCTGAAATTGAAAAATCTAAAAAATGAACGCAGGAATAAAATAGTCCTGTATTTTTTAGAAACTGAAAGATGCGTGAAACAAAAAATACTTAGAATTCCAAATGATATATTAAATTTATGGATTATTAAAAAAAAAGGTTCTTTCATATCACAGACACTCGTGAATGCGCTACGCATAAGTAACATTGCAATCACCCTCATGCTTATCGTGAACACTTATTTAGAAAATATTATTTCAGTGTGTTAGAATAATGACACGAGTTTGATAATAATAATATATCGTTAATTATGAAAACCTCTTTCGTTTACACGCTGGAAATCAGGGCGCCCGAGACAAAAAGCACATCACTGCCTGAGTGTCGCTGAAACAGACCGGGGACAAAGACGGAGAGGCAGCCCGCGCATCCCTCCTCGTCGCCGCGGATGACTTTCTCCCCTCTTAAGCTCGACGTGCGGCCAGCGTGGCTGCCAGTAGTATAAGTCCGCGTTTTTGCCCGTATGCAGGAGGGAGGCGTGGGCAGGGGGGCCGGGTGGAATGAAGAACGTGAAATCGACAGGTGCCGCCTCGATGCGAGCGGGGTAAAAGCTCCGTGGGAGCGAGGGGGGAGGAAGGCGCCCCCCCACCCCCCGGGAAACCGCCGGACAGCGCGCGCCTTTGCCCGACTACTGCGACCGACAAAAGCTCGGGTTCTCTCTCACTCTCTCTCTCTCTCTCTCTCTCTCTCTCTCTCTGTCCGCCTCTCTGTCAGAAAAGTTCTCCTCCGCCCGGCCCGTATAGCCGTGCCTCATCTCTTTCGCGTTAATTCTCGTCGTTGTCGTCGCCGGGTAGCCGCGGCCGACCGCAGATTACCGCGCAGAGGCCGAGCGGGAGGATGAGGCGAAAAAAGAAAACCGAGGTCCGGAGAATCCGAGGACGAGGATATAATCCGGAATTTTTCTGCGACGGTCGAGCTGGTTTTGAAGTTATAGGATTATGGATTTAAGGGGGCGCGGTACGATATTGCATACTGCATTTTTTTTTTTTTTGTTACTTTTTTTTGCAATCGGTACTGACTTCCACATGATTTTGTAACGTGCGCTTTTGTGTGCTCAAGGACATTATAAAATCAGCCTTGGAATCTAAATTTTAATCTTAAAAAATTAGATATAATATTACGATTTTGCATTTGCATGTGTACGGTTAGTTCGTGAATAAAAAAATAAAATAAAGTTTACAGTTTTATCATAGAAGAATACCACGGACACTGCTAGAGTTTTATTAATGGTTTATCTTAATTTAGAAAAGAACTACATTTGTAAAGACTTTGATGCATTGTCTGAGTATGACTTCAGTATACTGCTGAATTCACAGAAAAGAAAGATCGTTATTTCACTTAATGTTAATTTTTATAAACCTTCAATCGCATTCGGATAGTTGCAATAAATTTTTTTTTACAAGACTAAACCGAATGAAATGAATAGAATCTACTCTATTCCATCAGATGCACCAATGGCCGTAATCGAACGCAAAATTGCGCCAAATCAACGTTCATCCCATATGTATTTCCTAATAGAATTCTATCGATTGCTCTTTTCCAGCCCGAGCGTTTACCAATTATTAAACTCGCCCCTCCCCCCTCTCCCAACATCCCGCTATCATAGTTCGAGTCCTGCCCGTGGACACATTGACCAATCAGGCACGAAGTGCAGCGCGCGATACCCCGGAACAGAAACTCCTTACAAGCACTCGGGGCAGGTGGGCGGCGGGGGGGTGGGAGGGGCGGGGTTGACGGTGCACTTCACGCTCGCGGGTCAAAGTCCACCGCTGCGCCGCGATCGAGTGCAGCGAGTTATTAATTAACTATCTTCCGCCGCTGGCTCGCATTGCCGCTGCGACCACTCGCCGTCTGCAAGCTCGCTACGGCCCGTTGCGTCGCGCGTACGCGTGTGCGCGTCCCCTTGGCAACTGGCGCTCTCGTGCACCCGCGGCATATTTACGGCAATACACACGTATGCACGCGCGCCTATGTATCGTTCGCGGCTTTGACGTTCGGCGGGGTAGCGGTGGGACGAGAGAGGGGGGGGGGATTTCGAGGGTCTTTGTCACTCGGGTTAATTACGCGACTCCGGAGTCCCCGAGCCAAGAGAGACAGAGAGAGAGTGAGTGAGAGGCACCCGTTCGAGATCGCTTATTTCGGATACGCGACCGATATATGCCCTCGCGCCCTCTCGATTATTAAGCGCTAATGTATCAGAGGGGACTGTTTGGTATGAACAACAAGTTTATGTAGTGACAGTGAGAATTTTTAACCGTTTGGTGGTGCCCATCTACTAAATTCTCAGAAATAATTTTTCGATTATTTCGCCGAAAATTGGAGTTATAATTGAATAATCTGAGAAATGTAACGTAGTGAACCTCAGAAATCAGTCGTAGTGAATTAATTTTTTATATATATAACTAGTTTTTAATAAAATTGAAATATCAAATTGAAGAAAACCTCGAAATGTTCTAGTTTCTGTTGCTATTTTCTACTATTACTAACAATAACTATTATTTAATTCTTTTAGATTATGTATCACAGAATCAGATTTAGATCATCTAATCAATAGAAATCACAAATTTTGAAAAAATTAAAAAAAAAAAGTTTTGCATGTACAACGTAATCCCGGACTCCGCTGCCTTTCAGCATGAAGATACTCACGTAGACTTTCTCTTATAATCCAAGCAATATTATAGAAAATATATTGAATCTTATGCAATCAACCGTGATAAGAAAAAATGACGGCACATTTCATAGCTTACCAATAATATTTATTTGTCCGTGAATATAAAAATCAAAAACCCCTGCAGTTTTTGCAATGAATCAGCAGAATGTTGGAAATGGATGTCAAAGTGGGTAATTGGTAGTAGTTTAATTACATCTAAAATGTGTTTACGTAATACTTCATACTTAAATTCTTTTAATAATGAAATGTTGAGTTTGCATTATAACGTCAGTCCCTTACAAAAATGAATCATTTGAATGAGCATGAAAATGGCAAGAATCAGCTTCATTATATTTAAAGTATTCATTTAAATATACAGGAACTTACTCGCGGATAAGATCGCAACCTAGCGGTACGTTTTCAAAGTGAAATCCTTAATTTCTATTCAGCAGCTCGGATAATATCCATTTCGGAAACGACAATATATATGAAATTTATTATGAAAAATTCAACAATCGCTTTTTAATACAAATTACATGTATAAAATTACGATGATTTCAAGTACAATAGATACTTAAATGTTCCGAGAACAAACGATCCACTTTAACTAAGCACATTACCGACGCGCATCGTTCGCTTCTCACTCGCTGTATTTCTCACCGGCTAATTCCGTTGCTCGTGTCTTCGCGGTATGTAGAGGGACGTCGATCACCGCTGCGCCAGGCATGCGTATCAAAACATCATCGCTGTTCCCCGTCCCCTGGCGCGCGATGTAGACGGCGATTTCTGACATTTCTTTCTCGAGCTCAATGGTAAATTTCTCCGACTCGCGCGCATATTGGCCGGAGGGCGCGCGGCACCCGGCGCCTCGGGTTTCGAGGAAGTGCCCGAGAGCGGTCCGCATCGTTCGGATCCCATTCGTTCGGCGTCGGAATGCTTCGCTCAGCCTGAAATTTTTGCGTCGCGGCGAGCGCGCCCGCGCCATACGCATGCGTTTACGCGTTCGTCGCGCGCTCGCATTTATAACGCGTTTTCGCGCGGGTGCTGTTTATGCCGCGGAAGCGTCGACGCGGATGCGCTTCTCTTCTCTCTCTCTCTCTCTCTCTCTGTTTTTCCGCTCTTCTTGCGCCCTCTACAAATACATTCACAACGTTACGATGTCGCGGCGAGGGTGGTTGTCGCGGAGCTTTCCGTTTCATAATGGTTGCAAACGCAATCTGATTTGTTCTTCTCGCTTTATTCTGAAATTCCATTCCTTACCGAAGGATCAAGTGTATTTCGAAGAATTTTTCCAAACGTATATGGGGATTTTCATTTGATCATATCCTATTTCATTATAATTATTTTTATTTCAAACAGATTTTGTTTGTATAATTGTGAAACAAAATCTCATGTTTCGGATATAGCTTGGATTTTAAGGTGAGAGTTAATTCCAAATTATGTAATGGAAAACTTTCGTAATAGATCGTTTTTCTATTGCTACAACTATAACAAACGTATCTTACATGATGGATGAACTCTATTATATTAAATTGAATTTTAATTTACAAAAAAAAAAGAAAAAAAAATTGTTACGATAACCTAAAACCGCATTTCCGATGTTAAAGTTTCTTAATTCAACTTCGCCATCGTTCAATTCGGTGTACCGGTGTTATTTTTAGAATACATCAATTTAAACTTCGTTCTGGAAATGACAAAGAGTAACAGCGGCGCGGAATTAAAAGAAAACTCGGCGGGCGATGGTGGCGGGGGGGGGGTGCAGGGCTTTAATGAAAGCCGACCGGCTACTTTTAAAATTTGCTGAAACAATTTCGCCAAAAATAACAAAATATACTCTCTGCGAAAGGGGCATTTTAGAAATACGAAAAGTTTAATTTAACGTCGTAATAAAAAGAATCGTTCGCCGACTTGCCTGCCCTCACGCCTTCCTTCGGGGCTTCGGCCGCATTATCCCCGCGGAATTACAGAGGATATATATATATATATATATATATATATATATATATATATATATATATATATACACGGCGCGAAATTACGCCCGTCTTTAAAATACGCTCTCGTCCGCCTGCTTATCCTCCTGTTTGCGATGCGCGTGCCCGTCCGTCGGCGCGGGATATAAGGACGCGGAAGGACCAGGCCGTCGCGAGTTTACGACGATCGGCGGCGGTGCGGATAACTCTCGAAGCGCGCGGGAGGGGGGGGCGCTGGAAGAGGAGCCGTCGGATTTATCGGTCCATAAATAAATCCCGGTCGGACTTTCGGTGGATGAGGTGGAGGGGGGGGGGCGGCTGTAAAAGGAAGGAGCTCGGGGAAACCCAGTCGCGGTCGCGAATCCGACACGAGTTTTACGTGTATAAGTTTCCTTAATATCCGCGGCGCCGCTTGTTTTTAACGAGGCCTGCTTTTAATCACCCTACCTCGCCTCCCCCGCCCAACAATGGCACCGGGAACGTGTCACTCGGCCGATTTGGATGAAAAACCTTATGAAAAGTTTGTGAAAATAGTCGGTACGTTTTATTTTTCGTTCAATCGGCAATTTCATTGAAAGTCGAGCACAGGTATTTTCAGGATATTTTTTGAAAGATCGACATTTTTAATAAATTCTAAATGATTCTTAACTCATATTGGTAGTTAAAAAAATTAATGATTATTAGAATTCGACGTTCTTCAAGGTTAAATCCTACTTTGAATTCAAAAATATTTATAGACACTTCATAAGAGGTTTAATACCCGAGTATTTGGATTCGAATATTCATTTAATTTGCACTTTTTTCCAGCAATTCAAAGTCAACTTAAAATAATCTGGTTAGACAAAAGGGATAGTTTCAATTGTAGTATTTGGATATTTCTCTATATATTAAAAAAATACGCATTGATTATTCTCCGCAAATCCAGAGATTTGCAAACTTACATCCAAATCGACTGGTGAGACTTCAACATTGTTACCGGTCATTGTTATTTCTGGCGCACGAAGGGCCAGCAGTGTTTGTTTATTGTGCGCGCAACGCCAAATTTTTGCGCTATTTATACGCCTTTGTAAAGATATTTAGAGCATGAGCCACTCGCCGTTATAGCGTTTTCAAATTGTTCGGATCAAAATATGATGGACGATGGAAAATTTAGCCGTGTTTTATCATAAAATTCCATTGGACTTGCTCGAGGGTTCTATGGATCAAAGTCCAAAATTTCATCTGCTTATTGCATTCCGTCTAATTTTACGCGCATTGTAGTGAACAATAGATGTTCTACTTTATTTCTATAAATTAACACCCCATCACTGAATTGACCGACGACGATTTAGTTCCGAGTCGAATTTTATTTCTTTGATTTTTTTTTCATTCGGGCATGACACTCGCAAGTGATTAATAACTGTGTCACTCTAAAGTTTCGCATGAAACGCGAAACGCGTTAATTATAAAGGGATTAACTGCGCCTCCGAACTTCGGCTTCTAGGTACATATATGCATATATATATATATATACATATACATATACATATACATATACATATACATATACATATACATATATATATATATATATATATATATATATATATATATATATATATATATATATATACATATGCTGCATCGATCCGATGCTGCAATTTTGAAAGGAAGTATTTCAGTGCATGGAGAATATTCTAGGGGCATGAATGACGCACGAGCTTCCCCGCATGCACGTACACGCGTACAACTATATGATTAGTCGATACGACGAGGCTCTGTAATTATCGGGCGATTATGCCGCTCTCATCGGGCTGTCTATAAAATCCCTATAATCTGATTATTGGCCGCTCACGAGCGAGAATTATCGGCGTATTATGCGCGCGATACAGTCGTACAACGTTGGCTCGATATCGAGTGTACGGCGCGCTTTACCGTTAATGTTTGTACCGCGCTCAACTTAGAGATTGCCGAACAGTCTGGTTGCCGATGGGCGGAACTGAAGTGTAGAGGAGACTCGGCGAGGGAGTAGGGGAGAGGCGGTGAGAACTAGAGTAACCGGGCAGCCCCTCGAGCCGGCGTGCGGTTTTTCCGACAAATTGACTTCGGCCCGGCCTTGCGGTGTTCGCGGCTCCCGGCGCTTTTCCATCACTCGGACTCGCTTTTCGGCGAAAACTTATAGTTCGGCCGGCCCGGCGGGGGCTTGCGGTGCGACCCCCCCCTCCCCCCGAGCAACCTCCCGACTGCGCCTGGCAGCGGTTCTATTCTGGTAGCCTCGGCCGCATCTCGCGCGCTCGTTTTAACGGCGGATTGGGCCGCCGCTCGGCCGACTATGCTACTGCGTCGCGTTCTCCTCGCTCGGTCTATGAGCAGTGTATTTATTGTCCTTCTTTTTTACTCAATTCTTTTGGAGTATTTTTTTCTTCAGTTTAAGTTTCGGGCAAGTTTTGTATTCTTAATTTCCCTCGTCGCTGCGCCGCTTTCCCGTTTAAAAAGAAATCTCTGAGGAAATCAACGCGTCGGGCTTTTCTCGGTCGTGGCCGTGTAATCAGTCGCTGAAGCGAATCCCCCTGCAGGTAGAAAAATAATAAATATTTTTCTCATTTTTTTCGGATCAATTATGCTTCAATAGTCACATCGAAGGGAGTAATTGCTGTTAAAACAGCTGATATTGTAACGTATCGGCAGATTTGAGTCGTAAATTATCGGTCCTTGTAACGACATCAATTGATTATTCTGAATCCAAGGTTAAGACTTTGGATTGCGTGAAAAGGAAGTTTTGATTGGTTTATGATTATTTTTTGTTTTATAGCTTAAATAGTAGAAATAATTTGAGATCGAATATCGATATTCGGTACACATAAGTAGTTGTTTAGATTTATATTGTTACCTTTCTAGTACAAAATTTTATTAAAAATTATTTCCTGTGCCTTAGAAAAAGGCTTTTGCGCCTTAGAAAACGATTTTTCTAATAAAGGAATAAATAATCCTAATTTAGAAATTTCCTTTTCGCAGCCAAATATTCGGACGTTTCACGTTTTCCAAAGATTTTACCTTAACCGTTCACCACTCCTACTTTCAATCTTCCATTCCAACCGGAGAAGAATCCCATCGCCAATCCGCAATTCGGCCAATGAAGAACGGCACTCTCGATTGGCTGACATTAAAAGTCATTTTAACGCAGCTATAACCGGCTAATTGTCGCGTATTATCCAAGACGCCGCGTGGGCGCGCGCGCACGGGCTAATTTCTCCGACGATCGGGAATGCCGGCCAGCCGATGAGCCGGAAGCGATTTAATAAACGGGAGGAGCGCGACCGCGACGACAGCGCGCGCGTGGTCACGGTTGCGCGCGCCCGCGCGATTGACCCTCGGTCGGTCAAATTATCCGCCGGGAAGAGGTGGGATGAGATGGAAGGGGGGGGGGAGCGAGGGCGAGCGCCGTATTAAATGCACCCAGGCCGAACCCACGGCTCGGATTCCGAACGGCCGGCCGCGGTGTTCGGCGAAACGGAAGAGGTAGAGGTAGGGCGAGGGGAGAGAGAGAGAGAGAGTGAGTGAGAGAGAGCGGGAGCGAGACCACCTCCGAATAACATATCCTTTGACTCCCTGATTTTCCGTCCGGCTGATTGGTCTCGGCAACCGCGCTCGTGCTTTCGGCATAATTACGCATCAGCTCGTGTTCATTTCAGTCTGCTACCTTAAGAAGCTTCATTAACGTAGAGTTTTTGAAACAAAAAATCCGATCTTTCACGCAAAAGATGCTTTGAAATGTTGATCAATAGACAATCGGTTATATTACGAGTAGAAAGTTGGAATTTTTTATTCGAAATTTCTGTGTTGTTTTCCGAAATTCGATCATATATTTTCGCAATTTAACAGATTTAAGCTGAACTCCCCAGAATGTTCTATATCGTTGTAGTCTTGTCGTACATTTATGAGCATTAATATATCGTCAAACGTTGCGAGAACGTTTGGATTCCTAGGAGTGTAAGTTTCGCGTGAATATTAACACGGAAGAAGTAGTTAATTTATGTAAAATCATCACCTCAAAACATTGCAGTTTAGAATTGTAACGTTGGATTGCCAAATCTTTGATGGATAATAAAAGCTGTGGATATCGTGTGCTAAATCTATAAGATTTTGTATTGACACCAGTCCGAAGCGCATTTAATTTGCAGAAGAGTTGCTTTGTAGACCTTCGATGGTAGAACAATAGCGAAAATTTTTGATAGTAGAATTTATCTTTCAACTATACTTCGTTGTGAAATGCAGTTATCTCGAAGTGCGATTTTTCAAAGACGAATAAAATTTTCAATATTTTTATTTGCAATTTTAAGCATATTTTTTAAATTACATTTCGAACGGGACAATGTAAGGAACTTTGTATAAGCGGCTTTACGTAAGTATTGTACGTTGCTTAAATGAAATTCAAACAATTTATTGAAATACCGAGCAGTTAAGTAGATTAGAATTTCTATCAATATGTAAAATTTATATCTATTGTCTAAGAAAGGATCACCTCAGAAAGATAATTAGCGAGTCGCCATTCTGGCTTATTTTTCAACGCAATCTTCTAGTGCTTCTTTTAGTGCAATCACTAAGCTTTTTTTTTATCTAGAAATAATTATCTGGATAAAAATTCAGAAAATATTCCCCGTCAAGCGATCTAATTGCCCAACGGAGAGATTGCGAGCAAAATGCAATACATAAATATGCCTCACGAAATCATTGGTTTTTACATCGGTATTTCAAAAGCGCGAAAATCTGTCTTTCAACCTGGCCCCACTTTTTCCCCAGCCGAATTTCCGCGACAGGCGCGTAAACGCCCCCGAGGCCAAAATCAAGTTTACAGGCTGCACAATTTCACCGAACAGTCCCCGCTCTTCCCCTCTATTCCCCTCTAGCCCCCTCCCCCCGTCGCGGACGGAAAATCAAATCAAGCGCATCGATCCAGCGACCCCGTGACTCGCCCGCGCGCTTGGCGCCGGCCCGAGAAATGCCTCCGTAAACGCCTCCACGGAGAGTCCGGCCACTTTGTTCGCGCGGGACTCCTCGTCCTTCTTTTTCGCTTGGCTTTCTTTTAACCCCCGTCTCGCTCACTTTGTAGCGGACAGCCTTAATGATCCCTCGACGGTGCTGCCGCGCAGGCGATTCGCCGTGGACCGTGGTCGAGCTTTGATCCGTTGCGCTTTGTTAGGGGATACAGAGCGACGGGCTGGGGAGCCTGACGGCGCGGGGAGGTAGTGGGGCGACTTCAAAGCCGACGCGGGGCAAATACCTTGGCCGGGGCCGTGGTTCCTCTTGTCTTCGTGGGGCTTCTTTTTTAGGGACGACGCGCGTCGATTATAGAGTGCTGTCCGCGCGGGGCCAAGGGGCGGAGGCGAAGAGGAAAGGAAAGGAATGAATGGGAGCGCAAGGAAAATGCAGGGAGGGACAGGGTCAGGGGTGGTTTTTTTTTCACCTCTTAGTAGTTCGTCGGACCTTTTTTTTCTATTGACCGCGCGATGTAAAGGAGAACGCGCTTGGTATTATGTAAAAGCTCCTTTTTCACGGGCAGTTTAATTTGCCCTACTGATTGAGTAGTAATGATTTTGCAAGGATACTATTTAATATCCTATTTCATCGTGGCATCTAATATTTTAGATTTATGTATCAAGTAGTAAGAGATCAAAGTAAGTACATGAGAAATTCATCAATAATTCCAGTCCAAAGTAGATTTTCGTAATATCAAGCTTTAAATTACTCACTATTCTACAAATTTCTCAATAATTGATTTTATTTCATTGTTTTTTTATATTGATTTGCTGAGCTTCTCGGTTTTCAAACACTACATTTTAATAATGTTGCTTTTCAAGTTGTACAAGTTTATTATGTCAGGCAAATTGCATAAGTATACTTTCAGCAATGATAGCAACGTTATGATATGAACTGATTCATAATAAATTCGAAATCGACTTAATACAGATCTATATAAATTATTTATCAGTGATTTCATGAATGTTCGGTGACTAGGAGAGAAGCTGAAGTGAGGATGACCTTATTACCTTGACATTACTTCACAACAATTCGAGCATATCTATAAATAGATCATTCATCGAGTTTCAAATTTAAAATTTTAAAACTTTATTCGAAATTCGACATTTTAATTTTATCGATAGTCTTATATAAACATGTCATTGATTATATCTCAAATTCATACAATCATCAGATATATGAGATTCTTATCTATTAATTCTCTACTCTAAAAATGTTGTCATTTATGCGTTGGATTGAATCACAAACTGCAGCAGACGACATTTACTCTACGTCAGAATCTACATTATTGTTGAATAAGACTACGACTTTAATGAACATAGAAGTGGTAAACTATATAAAATGTATCTTTCGTTCCCTAATATAACATTTTGATACACAAAGAAGCTGCTGATAATTCCTCTACAAGTTCACCACATCACAACTGTATATCCACACACTATTTAAAAGTAAAATTATCCACATTTAATCCCCTAAGACTCATCACATAGAGCGCTTGCGTGATTACTTTACAGATCGCCTCCGTGACTTTGCGTAAGTCTTCCTCGCCGAGAACGGATCTCCGAGCACAATACGCACTCCAACACCATCCCCGCCCGCTCGTTTAATTGAATAATCGCCTCGGCAATTTATACGGGGCTCTCTACGAAGTACACACACACACACACACACACGTGCATACGTGAACGCATTATATTTAACAGGGATCAAATGCGTCGGACGATTGGTGCACGCGCAACAGCGCTGAAGCAAGCTCGATGGGGGGGGGGGTGTCCCCCCCCGTTCGTGGAGGAAGAGCATTTGAGTCTCGATCCCCCGTTGGGCCTCGCTATGGCTTCGCTTGCGCGTGTACAATAGGGCGGTCTTTAATTGCCGTGCCCGCGGCTTGGTCGGCCGGTCAGGTCGGACCCCCGGAGCCGGGGGGCTTCGATAAAAGCTCGGCGCGCATACTGTCCACGGTATGATGGGCGTTGCGTCGAAGGCCAGCGCGAGCCTTTGGAGAAGATTTGATTGTAAGGGGTTAGTTTCTTCTTTTTTTTTTTTGGTAAACGTACGGCGTTATATCTGAGGTATTTACAAAGTAGGGAAAACGTTTAAATAAATTCTTTGTATCGTAAGTATTGGAAAATATTAGAATTGGATTGATATTATTGGATTGATATTGACACGTAGGAGAGCTTGTGCATCATAAATTTATTTTAACAATTTTTTCTCGAATGATGAAAGTTATTACGGTGATAAAATATACTGTAACTGTACAGAAGTCGCATAATGATGAATTACAGAGGATTTCCTTTTCTGTTATACGTCCTATTCTTTTATTAATTATTTTGAGAATATTTTGATGCTAGAGAGAATTAACTTTTTAAGTAATGACATTTTTCGTAACTACAGAAAATTCGATATTGCGTCCAGAGAAAATTAACGTAAAATTTTTATGCATGCTTTTTTATGAGAAGGAACTATTATGGAATATTGGTACGAGTCTATATTATACTTTCATTGGAACGAAACAGTTTTAAAATTTCAACTAAGGTGCAATTTCATATGGAAGCAGTTTTCCGTATTCAGAGAAGGCTCACTTATATATAAAACAGAACAAAAGCAGAGTATGACATATATATATATATATATATATATATATATATATATATATATATATATATAAAGAAGCAGAGAGAATGTGAAGAAGAGAGAGAGAGAGAGAGAGAGAGAAATATAGGTAGGGACGCTCGAAGCGAAACGGTTTGACGGCGCAAAACCGCGTCTCGTCGTATACGTGTGGTAGGGCGCGCGTACTCGCGCACCCGCACAAAGAGTCAAGGTTCTGATACGCGCCCAGTGTGAGAAACTGGCGAGCTAAGTGCGGCTTGGCCTGCATAATCCTCCCCTCCCCTCCTCCAACTCCCCGTCCAGATCAAAGTCCCAAGTTTTCCGCGATATATAACGTATTCTCTATGAATAAAGCTGTGAGTTCAGCGCGCGTAACGTGGATATATTCGGATGAATTTAATACCGGGCGAGCGAAGGGGGGTGGGAAGGGGTCGGGACCGCACGCCGCCACCCGCGTGGCCGCACGGCATAATCACAAATTCCCCGGGCTCTCGCAGCGACGTCGGTGCACATATGAGAGAGGGAGAGGCTGAGAGAGAGATACACTAAGAGTCAGAGGGAGAGATAGAGAGAGAGAGAGAGAGAGAGAGAGAGAGAGAAGAGAGACGGTGACGTTGTAGATTATAACGGTTTTGAAAAAAACGACTTTGTAATATAAGCTCACTTTTGCGGTGCGATTTCGTTAGACGTGGATTATATATATATTGTACTGGGTGGATAGATCTATGGATAAATTTTTTTTTGTTTCATCGACACTTGCCCGACTGTCCACACAATTAAGGGATTTCATAATAGCAGTGATCCAATTATTGTTGGAGCTGACCCGCGAGTGTTTGATTTGGCGTAAAATTCGGCCGAAAGTTTCGCTTGGATCCGCGCCAACGGCTCGTTAGTTCTTAATTAAGCAAGACGCCACGACGAAGGAATTTATCGCTAAATAAACTAAATTAATTAGCATAAATCGTTTTATAGGATGAAAGAGTAATTTTGGATAATCTGTTTCAAAGACACATTCTTGGGATAAAGTCGTTTTTCCCCTCTTTGAACGCGTCGGATTATAATTTTAATAGGCTCGACGCGACTTTATGCTAAAACTACACTTCCCCTTATTACAATTACAAGATTCAAAAATATCGACCCGATTGCGTGAAACGTCCAGTTTCGTTAAAAAGTAAAAAAATTAATTTTGCGCTTCGACGATCCGGGCGCACTATTTTTCCCCAGGACCATACGTCCCTCCAGCGCCGGTCGAATTTTGCATTTCTGCCTCTAGGTGAACAAATGCTGTTGCAGCCTCCATTATTCACCCAGCCGAAGCTGGATAGTTACGCGCAGTTCGCGTGGCGCAACAAGCGGTGCCGCGACGCCATCGTATGGGAAACAGAAACGGCCGGCGGCCAATTGTCGGCGACGGCCGTGAGCCGCTGGGAAAACATCCCTCCGCCCCCCCCCAGCCAACAACCCGCGCTCGCTCGGGGAAAAAAAGAATTATCAAATCGTTGACGATGGGGTAGGAGGGGCAGCTTTCCCGCGATCGCCCCGAACAATGAGGGGAGCGGGGGAGGGATAGGGGTGGACGCGAGACAGGTAGAATTACACGATGGCTAAGCGGCGCCCTCGCGTTCCGGAGAGGGCGGGTGGATGGGCGAAGGGGTGACGGTTGCACCGGGCCACGGGGCTAATTGCGTCGCCCATGCGCATGACCAACCATTTGTATCTATTAGGGGGACGCTGCAACAATAAGAGCCCGCGGGGCTTCTTAGACCCTATGCCCGAACAGTGCCGTCGTAGTGTATTAATCACTCGCGTGGGATGGGTCGTCACGGGCCGGGGGTAATTCAGTTTTTCGCGCGTAAAACTCTTATACTATATTTTATTTTTCTGAATTGTATGCTTAAGGTGCTGTTAATCGTTCGTACTTAGTTGTCGTGCTCTATTATTTTATGATAATGTCTACATCAAGACTTTAACCAGAGAGATGGAAAACGTATGACACGATGAAGTATCGTAATTTTTCTACTCTAGATGTTCATTGTTGAATTTCCCATAATAGAGGTTTTAGTTCTATTACTGTCGCATATTGACCGTCACCTTACAGTTTTATCAATTGGCGATATTATACGGCGAACCGTTACAACGAAAATATATCGTTATCTTACGAAAGTGTAAAATGGCACTGGTAGAGCCTCACATTTTGATAGCAAGAATTTGTGCTTAATAGCGCTCGTAAGAAATTTTACATACTTCAGGTAACTATCTTCATTTATAAGGAATGTCTACTTTCATATCACGAATTTGTTTTTTCAAGTGTATTAAATACATAAATTTGATGATACTTTGTTAGAAAAAAATACTTGGAGAAATAATTCTGTAGTAAGTCCATAATTCTACAAGCTCAAGTAGTTTAAGATCGAGTTAGAGAACTAAAAGAGACGAAATATGTATTAAAACCGAGAGAAAGATGGAATCACAGATTAATGTAAAAGACGGTGTTTTTATGATAATTTAGATCAGTTATAATTGTGAAGTTCTGCTTTGCGAATTCAATAGACTTTTGTAATTTTATATGATTGTGTTTTCAGTGATTATCGATTTTTAAATTATTTTCAGTACATGTAGACGGCAGATTTACGAAGGAATTTTCTTTTCTAAAAATGTCTTATATAAAAGTGTTTTGTATAATAAAATTATATCTGCCTTTATCTTCAAATAAATAATCATATTAAGTAAATTTCCTTTAAAATTTGTTGCACTGAAAGAGTTAATACCCACACGCTCGATCCGATATTCTTATACAGCCAAGTCTTTTGCGCCCCCTCTCCCTCGTCAAGTACGCTTCGAATAACAAGAGCGACTCCTGCTACTTTTTTTCCTTCTCGTTTGCAACACCCTTACCCCGAGGAAAACGTCGAGGAAGAACGAGGATTCGGGAGGATTCAGTCGAACTAAGGGACTATTGACACGAACAAATCGAGAGTAGAAAAGGGAGTTTAGACTTGGATATATTGTCGATGCTCCCATTTTATTCCCTGAAAAGGGGTGGCTCTCGAAAGATACGTATGAAGCAAAGTATGGGATGTTATCTATTATTGAGACTGACTTCTTTTCCTCCCCGTGATTATTGATCCCCCCCTCTATCATGATTCGTTTTGACAATAGATCAGATATGTATTTTGGTATTGTATAACAATCTCCTGTTTTCTTAGTGCTATAACCTGTTTATTGACTTTATTTTTTATCAAACTTGTACAAACGAACATACAGTCGTATCTCCAGAGCTAGTAAACTTTATTTTGCTTATAGCACAACACTTCGAAAAGTAAGGCAAGAATTTTTCCATTTTAATAAATGATCACTTTTTAATAAAGTATTCGAGTAACAAGCGGAAAAAAATGATGGTAAGTAATTATTGGTATATATAGTGGTAAATATAATGGTAACAAAATTATTTGCTTTCCCAAAGTAAGGAGAAATAAAGATATATAATTCGAAATACTATCAAACATTTATTTCAGGAGTGTGATTGAAATACAAAATAATCGTTGAACGATATTTCAATATTTCGATATAACAATATTTCCAATATTGCGGACAATTATAAATTAAATAGCAGATTTTTAATAAAATCATTTTGGCATTAATAATTAGGAAATCTGTCTGTAATTATATTCAAATATTTCATAATTAAGTGCTATGTTCTGTAATTATTAACTACAGATTAAAAATTTTCATTGATTTTCATGGTGAAATAGATGGAAAAACCTATAATAAGCGCAATATATCGAAAATTTTGAATATGTAAAAAAATATTTAAAATATAAATTCTAGATCCTAATAAATACATTGCTTCATAACTTACACAGAATTAAGTTTGCGAGAAAAAATTAGTAAACAATTAATATGATTTTACCGCGGTTTAGGTTGTCACCACCTAAGTATAATCTTTCATTCAATTTTTCTGAGAAAATAAGTTCTACAATAAAAATTTATAGAACAATAAAATAAAATTTTTCCAAATTTAAAAATTTTTGTTTGAACTAATTGTTTGAGCACTTAAAATTGTTCGAAACACCATGGCATTCTGTATTTGTTTTATAATATAGTCGAATTTTCATGAAAATATTCGCAATCAGCAATTCAAAGAACATAAGTATATAAACGGTTTTTTGTTCATTTATAGAGGATACCTCGATGAAGATTTCACGAATCTACTCTAAAATATAAGATTTTATATTTTTATTATCAAAGTTGCACAAAACTCTAAAGATCGCTCATATTCTCTCTTTATCATTCTTACTTCCTCTTCTCTGTGTGCGTCTCTCTCTCTCTCTCTCTCTCTCTCTCTCTCTCTCTCTCTCTCTCTCTCTCTCGCTATCAGATTTTCATGCCCACATATATACTATAATCGATTAGACCCCGAAATGTCAGTCAGTCGCTGAACATACGAATACACCCGAGCGTTAAGCGTTAAAAGCCCGAATTCGGACTACGCGGCGCCTCGTTCTGTAAATCAAGCGCTCGCCCGGCATGCCGACTGCGAAAGACGTAACGGACGGCCCGTCGAACCGTCCGCCGGTCGACGCGAGCCTAAGTTTCGCGTAGCCGCAGTGCGGCTGCACCCAGAAACGCGCGATGCGCCAAAAGCTCGCGAGTTTGGCCTAATTGGGCTCGTCAAAAAGCTCCCCGCGCGCTCCGACGAGGCGATATTTTCCCGTGCGCGAACAGATGTAATACAGCTGTCGGTATGTCGTCCGGTATCCGTTGACTAACGAAAAAACAATAACAACAACAACAACAACAACGACAGCAGAATGAACAACAGGGCCGATCGAAAACTGTAACGGCAGCTATCGGTTACAGAGGGGAGTCCGGGATACGTTGGAAACGAAATAGTATTTTACGCGGCAGACCTTTTTAAACGAACGCACGGATATCAAAATTTCGCAGCTCGGCGGCAAAAATAATATTTTAAGAATAAATCTATAGGAATTACGTCGATTTTATTATAAAACGAAACTCGATAGTGGCAATTTTTCGCCGGCCTGCGACCCCGTTTCAAACGAATTTCGTCGCTTTAGTTTCCGCTCGCGTGTCGCGCGATACCGTTGTGGGAATAAAATACTCCCCTGCAGGATAATATTACCGAAGTCCCAAAGTAAATATAGGATAATTGATAAAAAAAAAATGTCATGTTTCGCCGAGAATTAACGTTTGTAATGGGGTTCGGGTCCGATTCGACTCGGAACGGGCGCGCTCTCGTCGTTTGGCGTCGGATCCGCGTATTTACAAAATAAATTAAATGGACTGGTTCGCTTTGGCCGGATTATTGCTATTGTGCGATACGCTTTTGACTCCGTGCGTATAGTTAAAGTTTCGTTATTGATACGCAAATGTGTTATTCCTTGAAATGCATGGAACACCGGTATTTTGTGCGTCAAAGCCGTGCTGTTATTATGCTTTACGTTTATATTTAGAACTTGAATTTTCAAATATTTTGAACGAGTCTGTAGAAAAGCATCGACATCTTACTTACATATTCTGCCTTAGTGGCTTAATTTTGAAAAGGTTATTGCATTGTTGTTTATCTAAGGAAATCTAACGAATCTAGACGAAATTATTATTGGTATTAGAAATTTGCTTAGCAATATTTCTTTTAACTGAAAGTATATTTTAGTTATTCTTAGAACAAAAAAAAAAATAGGAAGTTTAAGAAATTGCTTTCTTGAAGAGATCGAGTATTCGTATAGTACAAATAAGATCGGTAACTTTGTTCAATCTAAAAACAACTATAATATTCTCATACCTTCGTTTGTCTCTTACTGCAATTTTTTCATTTTCTATTCTGCAAACAGTCGACTGAACGGGTTACATATTAGAAGTAAAATATCTATCCTAAAAAGTACGTTTACTGTTAAATACTTCCTTATTAATTAACGACAAAACTTCAAAATAGCAAACTTCGGTCCAACGAACCCGAAGCTCGGCAGTTGCCGCGCGACTTTCAATGTATCCGGCGGCGCGGGCCGAACTGTCGCGGCCGCGGGCAGCGGCATTAGCATCGCGTTAACCCGGCCGAGACCGAGGAAGAGAGCGGGCTCGCGAGCGCGGCGTCGTTCTCGGGGCTCGGTTCCGATTCCACCGGGGTCTCGTCCCCCGGCTCCCGTCACAGATTATCGCTGAAAGCTCCGAGACGTCCAAGGAGCCCGGGCAGTGTCAAAACTCAAAACATTATTTACATTTGTTTTTTTTTTAATCTTCGTCGTTATCGACGGCGAAGAGATATTTATGCATTTGGTCGGAACTTTATTGTATCTCGTTTGTATTATGTTTAGAATAAAGTAGAATTTGGTAATAGTAAAAATTGTGAATAAAATTGACTCAGCTATCCAAAGTGGCATCAAATGCTGGCAATGATAATCCAAGATTTTTATCCCTCTTGAAAGCAGACAATTATTAACAATAACAATGATTAATTACACCACAAAAATAGTGTTTGTAAGAGTTGATAAAGTGATCTTGTAACTTGTAAAAATTTATTAGAATTTCTCTGTATGTTATAATATATACTGATGCATTACGTATTTGGGGCGTATTCTTTGAAATTATAGTATGGGCGCATGTATAATTTATATTATTATAATTTTTAACATTGAATAAGATGAAAAATTACCCCGATACAAAAACGTCGACGTTATTCATCAGTTTTCATAATATAAGAATAAAAATAAAAGATACTTTTTTTGTGCGTTGAATAATGAAATACATCTGTTGAAAAATTATGAAAATGCCAATTTTTCAATAAACTTTAGCCACTGTACCATTATTTTCTTTATAGCCTCTTGGCGGCGAGCAAAGGGGGCGAGGGGGTGGGGTGCTCGGTAAATTCGTCGCGGCACTTTAAAATTCTATTAACCCAATTTTCGGCGCTATTATTACAAGGGAGTGGAGGGCGGGCGGGGGGGGGAGGCGCATAAGATCTCGGGGCGTTGAATATTAAATTTTGCGGCCCGATCTCAAAAGTTATTCGCTTTTAATGGGCTTGTTTCCAAACTTCGGGCGGACAACAATAACGCCGCGGCGAGGCGAGGAGCGGCGGGGCCGGAAAGTTGAAACATTGGCCAGGATAATAGAATCGAAAATTGCAATCTATCTGAGACGTCGAATCCTTGGAAATTTGTTGAGGGGATCGAGAAACGAACGATGCTCGGGAATCGGTACTGAGTTCTCAAAATGATTCGTTTCGCGCTCTATTTGTAATTTTTCAATTATTCAGTTTTAATTGCGTTGCGAGTCATGCAGACGCTGATGTGCACTATGATGGATTTAGAGGATCTGTAAGTCACCGAATGACTATCAATAAGGACAAGTTACAGAAACGTGAGTATGATTTTTCGACAGTTATTCTCGTGCACTTGAATCTTGATCAAAGTCGGGATTTATCGATCAGCTCAGATTTTCCAAGCAGTCTGACATATGATATTAACTTCATTATTATAGCCTTCTAAATTTTTGTTCTTAAAAAAAGTGTACCAATATTATCTTAAAGTGCAGGTCTTACTTATTCAAATTGCTGATGTATCCTATTTTTGAATTGTAATATTTGATAGCATTTTTTGATAGCCAGGGTACAGCAGATTAACTTTTTTAAGCAGACATGACCAACATCGTTTGCAAATATATGATCGCGAAATAATAAGATACTTGTAAAAATTTAAGGTTATTTCAAAGAATAAGGTTCGTACTAATATATTTTTAAACATTTATCTTAATTTTACAACACCGTATCGTCCTGAATATGGAATGAAAAAAGGCATTTTGTTGTTCTCGTAGGTTGGAGTCATTGGAAATTCCAAAATTTATAATCGACTTTCTGCAAATTAAAATAAGTAAAAATTTCATTTGATTGTGCTACTTTATATTATAAACATCCTGTTATAATTGAAATAATTAAAAAACGTTCGAATTTCACAAACAAAGTCAGTCGTATTAATACGAGATCGTAACTTTTTTGTACATACTTTAAACTCCCTCGTTGTTTTTATTTTCCTCCTGTAAGCTTTGACATTACTAGCCAAGGTTAATACTAGAGCCAGCCCCTTTGCGAATCGATGCGTAAATGATAAAGTTCCGCGAGATTCATAAAAGATGTACGACGTGACTATGAAGCGAGAAAGAGCGTGGGGTGGTAGGGCGGAGATCGCGACAATTATTTTTCGAGAGCGCAATAAATATTTCTCTCGCCTCGCCGTCCTCTACGCCCGACCGTCGCGCTCTCGCGCAGTCGTTCTTTTGCCACGCCTGCCCCGGCTCCTTTCACCGGCCAAAACTTCTTCCTCCGCGCCGCCGCCGCGAGCACGAATGGCTTTTTTCCCGCTCCACCACCGCCGCCTCCCCCTCTCTTCCCTATTCATAAATCACGTCGCTGCAAGTGCGCGCGCGCGCGCGCGCTCGCTAAAAGCATTAGAGTTTATGAATATAGAAACTCTCGGAGGCCCGTATACATATATACATACATGCGCGTGTATATTATTTACATAGCCAGCTAGACAAGCAGGGGCTAATTTGTATATACATATATACGTATATGCTCCGTCGCAGCTTAAACAATTGAATAATTTAACGATCCGCGCGGAGGCGTTTGAGTAAATTAAGGATTTACTTTTGGCTCGTGGCTATCGGCGATGATTCCGACGGTTGATCAAATAGAAAATAGTCGCGAGTATCGATGTAATAAATTTACCTTCCATTTACATCAGAAATTTATAAATCAATTATACGAACGTTTACGAGCAATGCTCTCGTCGAATTGAATTAATGCGCGACGCCGGGGCAATTATTTTAATTGATAGAATATAATACGAAAAGCGCATCGGTCCTGCGAAACATAAATACCAGCTGTAAAACAAACTGGTCGTATTGCGTTCGGCAAGCATTGATTAATTTACGGATTGAACCGATGCGCGGGGCGACGGAATTTACGTCTTTTTCAATGTCTCAAATATACGCTCGGTACCGAACGGCTAGAACAGTTTTGCTTTTAAATCACTACGTACTTTTCGCAATCTTAATTAATTTCAAAACTGGAAACGCGACGAGCCGCGATGTCACCCTCGTTATCATTGCGAATACAGCAGTCGAATTTGCTTTCCGAGTCGCTAGCATTCTCGCCGAGATTTCAAATTGCCGGTGTGTAACTGAACAGTTCTCTTATCTGTCTTGAAGAATCTTTGATCATTTGATATTCATCAGTCTATATCTTTAATTCTAAGTGAATCTCTATTAAAATTATTTAAAATTTCGATCTGTATTTATAACAATATAGAACAAAGGTATAATAATAAATTATCTATTTTTTACAGTCCGATATTATTTGTTTGTGCTAATTTGTTTGTGCTTATGCTAATTACTTTATATATATATATATATCACTATTTCAATCAAAGGATTTTGAACGAAGATGTTCATAATTTTGCTCATTCCTAGATTTGCGTTTTTCCAGATATCGTATAATATAACACTCGATACTCATTAAATTATACTATATATCATTGACAGAGAAAATTAAAAGCCTGAAAGTGTAGAAAAAAAAATTTTTTTTCTCGCAATAAAATTCGTAATTTTGGTTCGTATTACGTCTAAAGCTATTCGTAAAGTCCAGAAGTACAATTGAAGGGCGCACTCGAAAAAACACCCTCGTCTCAGCCCATAGCTCCGCATTAACTTTCTCTCATTGTGTGCCTATCTATACTGTCCATTCCGACTCTCCGTTAAATTCACGTCTCCCCCCTCCCCTTTCGTCGTTCGCGACGTTCGTCGCCATACTCCTCCACACCGCCTCTCCCCCCGACGCCAGCCCGAGTTTCGGAAATACCCGACCGCCCGTTTCCGGGAGATATAATGCACAGAGCCGCGACGGGGCGGGGGGAGGGGGAGGAGAATGCGCGCGAGCGCGCGTCTTGCCTCCGCCAACCCTGCCCGTTCGCTCGCCCCTGGTCGCAGCTTGGGGCGCCGTGGGCACGGCGCTATTAATAATTTCCCATTCGACTCGGCGGCGGTCGAGTTAAGTCACGTTCGCTGGCGGGGGGGGGGGGCGACGAAGACAGGGGAAGCGCGCGTACACGCCGCTCGCGGTGGTATACGTATATGGCATTATTCAGGCGGTCGCGCGCTTCTGCGTTGCTTGCCCCTCACCCCCCCCCCCCACCCGGCCTCTCGTACGTAACAGCCACGCGGCGAACTTCTTAAACTCGCATCGAAAATTGACGAGGTGGATCGCTCTGCATAGCGAGCGTTCTGTATACATACACGCATACATGTATGAACCGCGACGCGTGTAATATGCAGCCAAGGGCCGAGCGAACGGAAGAGCCAACGAGGCGGCCGAAAACCTAATTAGTTAATGCGGCGGGGGAGCCTTCGAACGGGATTTCCGGCTGAATCTTCATGGGTATTTGGGTCTGTGGCGAGGGATCCGGCTGTCGGTTTAGTTTTTAGGAGTGCATTTCAGCGATGTGAAATTATTAAATTTGACATCAAAATGTTTTGTTTTGCATAATTAGGGGGCTATCGACTGTTCATTTATACCGACTGAGAGTAAACGGTTTCTTTACTATTTTTAAGAGAACGTTACATATCAAGGTTATGCGATTGAACATTTTAATTGGTCACACTATTTATTTGGTTCTATTATATATTTTAACAGAAATTCACTTTTCATTTACGATTATGAAGTATTCAAAATGTACTCACTGTTTACAGAAAATAGACGCAAGTAAAGAGCTCTTTTGTCTAAAATTTGAATTTATTTAACATTTACAGATCATTGCAAATCAAGTATTTTTCATTAGATCGATGATAATTGCTTTCGACAGAGCCTCAACAACGTAAGAAGGAGTACATGATAAATAATCTTCCCTAAAACTATTCTTAACAAAATTATGATATGACCGCTATAATCGCAGAACGTTTTAATATAGTAAATCGAAAGTAAAATTGTATTGAATTACGTAAAAAGCCGTAAATCCGTATTCGCATAATGCAGTTTCGATCGAAATACACGGTGCGCCGTTTGACAGCTCAGACAGCAAGCCTTACGATTCAATTAAAATTACAACCCGATGTATCAAAATGCTCGAGGGCGAATGCCGATATAATTCATCTGAAAGAAATCCAGTAATTACATCATTGCGCTATTCTCAAACAGGCCAATTTCGAATTAAGCTCCCACGAGCCCATCGGCCCTTTTACCCGTCCGTTGTATCATTTATTCGCCCCCACCCCCACCCGCCCCTTCGGGCCACCACGAGACGAGAGCATCGTACAAAAAAGAAGGGAAAAAACTCTCCCCATTCCCGATAAATCGCATCAATTATATCGACGAGTCGGCGTGTACGAATTAAGATAAAAAGCGCACCGTCGCGGAATCCCCCTCGCCGGGAGATAACGCCGCGGATAATGGGAGGCGAGGATACGGCCGGTCGGGGCGAGTTTCACCCCGAGCGTAAAAAAAAGAGAGGAAAATTGAAGGACTCGGTGTATCGCGCTGATACTGACGTATCCTTTTTTTTTTTTTTTTTTGTTTTACTTTCGCGGACATGCACCCTCATTAGACGAGTAAATAAGTTACAAAGAACTTCCATCCTTCGGCCTTCCGTCTCGTTCGCCCACGGCGTGGTTTGGGTCTCTTATATAAAGTTAGACAGAGAGAGAGAGAGAGAGGGGGAGAATGACAGGGAGAGAGAAGCACTGTCGAAAAATGTGGGTTGTACAGGGGAGAGGAGAAAGCTTACGGAAAACATGAATCTTAATAATGTAGGATATTATAATTGCGCGCTCGGATGGCGAGGCGCCGAGGAGGCAGAAAGGTCAAGAAGGCCAGAAGGGAAAGAAGCGCGTCTTTTTTGGCCCACGTGCGACCTGGCGCGCAATTTCTATCCTAATGGGGGTTGCAAGAGAGAAAGAGAGTGAGAAAGAGAGAGAGAGAGAGAGAGAGAGAGAGACAGGGCAACAGATTGGCACCGCGCGGCCGCCAGGAAAGAAAGAAGCGCGCACGCATGAATTTCAAGCACTCTCCTCTCCCCCCACCTCTCCGCCTCCTGGTTCCTAAACGTTTTTCTTCTTCGTGTTCTTTCTTCTTTTTTTTTTTTCTAATCCCAAAGCGCGACTATTTGCATTTTAAATGCGGACTCGCCCGGGCGAGTCCGCGCCGAAACTTTTACGGCAAACTGTTTTAAAAAGCGTACGAGCTGTACGCGCCTCTAATCCTCTTAAAACCGTTGCGCGCGCGTTCTCGCAGCTTCAGGCGTTGGATTTTTAACGATTCTCAACGCTTATTAGCAACCCGCGCGTTCGTTCTCCTTTTTTGTCTCGTTCTTTTGTTTTGTTTTTTTTTTTTTTAATTAATGAAGAATAACGTCTTAATACGTCTTTTAGCCGTGCCGATCTCAAAACCGTACGAGAAATATATCGATTTTTAACGTACACTTTTATTATTTGATTATATTAAATTTGTAAAATATTGACATTGTATTTTCTTGCAAGTACTTAAGCTTTTTATTATTTTTTAATTATGAAGGTGAGCGCCGATGGTTATTGCAGTCTAGCAGTGTTTCTAATTTAAGAAGGATCTTAACAAAGTTTCATGAATACTACGAACAAGGCTTTGAAATACTTGCTACGCGTTGACTTCTGTATTTACCAATGCTTACGAAGAAGTATGATATTGTAGAGAGCATACAGTTAAAGTGTTTAGAATCTATAAAACGTAAATAATCGAGAAAATTTTAGTAAAAAGCAATTGGTTCGAAATATATACTATATATACTATATGCTATATACACTAATTTTTATTGGCTTATTTTCCCCAAACCTCTATGCTTAATTATTATCGCATAAGATTCGTCGAAAGCACTTCGTTAAAATGAAAAGTATAAAATGTATTATTTAATTAATATTTCCATTTTTAAACACAAAGAAAATAACAAAATAAAGGTTATCTTTATTTTAACCCTTCGAAATTTTCTTTTTACTTACTAGTCTCGCGATAATTTGCATATTACATATTAGCTTAATCATTCCAAAAGAGTAGATCATGATATTTATTTGTAGATTATAATAAAGCATAGAAATAACCAACTCATCTGAAAAGTTATGCTTCAAAAGGATGAAAATGATATTTTTGAAATTGTAAGCGAAACGTTATGCGGGTTGAAATTGTAAAAGGATGTAATTTTTATAACACGGTAATTAGAAAAGTTTTCTATTCTATTCGAGCAATTGCAACTGCGGGATATATTAATTACATACTGTCAACAATGTAATTAGATTTTGTTTTCATTTAACGTAAAACGCCAAAAGCAGATAATTTAAATTTGTATTACGAACTTCCCTTATTTTTACATTTCACCACTTTCTTGTTACTTCGTGCAATATCTGTTTCGTTATTTTTCATTCATTTTTTTTTTTGCCATTCAAGGGAATGTATTCTTATTACGCGCACACGAAAAGTTTCTCTCAAATCTTGAAAAGTTGAAATAATTCTGTTATACAATTCAAAATTTAAAATCGAAACCACAATGACCGCCGTTGCTCATTGCTTGAAGTAATTGCCCCGAAAACTAGATTTAATGTTCCTTAATCAACATATCTGCGTCGTAAATGTTACATTCCTTTTAATACTCTAATCAAACTGTTAGAAAGAGCAGTTTAACGCAGAATCGAAGAAGTAAAAATAATTTATTCATTTCTAATGAATTTGGAGCTAATATTTAGAAAATATACACAGCAGGTAAACCGATTTCGTTTTTACAACTATTTTATATATCTTCTTATATTTACTCGATGCCACTGTTAATCCAATATTTTTTGTTATAGGGTTTGCTCAATTTTACGTATGACATTCTATCTTCTATGGAATATATAAATATGCCTCTTCGTAGAAAAAACCCGAAATATCAGTTTACGCTAGAAAACGTATATATAGTTCTTGTTTTCTTAAAATCAAGAATAATATTCGATATTCATTATATGGAAAATAATATTCGTATGAATATTGGAATCTAATGCAAACACGGTAGCACACGCGCGCGCGCGCATGTGTGTTTCCATTGCTTTATTCAGGTGTCTCCCCCCGACTTTCAATAAACAAATGACTTAGCAAACTATTAACGAGTTATTCTCATACGAAATTTGTAAGCAAGGAAGGAAATATACAGCTTTCATAATTTATATGTATTGATAAGATGTTATCCACTCTGTTTTATAAGTAAGAATCCTATTTATAAACTAGCTCGTGTCGTTCCCGTCCACTGCCCCGTCAGATTTCCATTTTTTCCATCTTGTTAGTTCAGTGAAATCAGGGTAAAACGAGTACAACTTATATTTTAATAAAGGGTTATAAATTAATCACTGCTTTATTTATTTTAATGTAATGGTGCTTTATACAGTTTCAAGTTTTTAATTTCTAATTATTGTTTCATTATTATTCTTAGCAATTATTGTTACTAAGTTTTAAATATTTATTACTTCTCTTATATTCGTGTATGAAACCAGCGATAGGTTCGCATTGAACATTTGCATATTTTCATTTTGTATAATAAGTCCTTTCGCAAAACCGTCTAGATACGCCCATTCGTAATAAATTCATTCAAAATTCAAAATTCGAATTATGTACATTATGCTCCATTGTTAAACCTTAATAGAAACAATAGAAATGAATTTCAACCTTTCAATTCAGCGCACTTTCTAATTCACAGTTCCGATTAGTGACAAAGTATTCTTAAAATATCTATCTAAAAACAAAAAATTTATTTGTCATCGCTGTCCATCGATCTATTGTCTCATTGAATATAGTCGCAACCAGAGCAAAGAAAAGCAAAGCTCCGTTATTGAATTATCGCGCGCTCGACGGCGTCGTCCTTGTCCCACCGTGACGACTCGGTACCGAAAGCCCCCCCCCCACCCACCCGACCCACAATCTCACCCACTGTCTACGGAAAATCCCCTCTCCTACGATCCCCGATCGAGCCCCCTTAACGCCGACCCGGGCCGGAGCGTAAACATCGGCACACTCGCAGTTTTACACAGCCTCGGTCGCGAATCGCCTGGCGCGTGTAACGCCCTCGCCGGCTAAGAAGGACACGGCCGCGCTCTCTGGACGCGAGGATGAAGGACAAACTACCCCCGTCCCTCCCTCGACACCTCTCTAGGCGTAGTCGCGTCACACTTAACCCCGACGCGGACGGCCCCGGGAGCCGGAGGCGCTAACGGATCATCCCTGGGATCGCTGGGAGGAGGGGCGCTGATCCGGTACGCCACCGTGTATAGGTGCGAGCGCGCTCGATAAGCCGCTCAGCCTCTCTCTCTCTCTCTCTCTCTCTCTCTATCCCTCTCTAACCCTCTCCCTCCCTCCTGCGCTTCTCGTTCGGGTCGTTGCCACTAACCGAGCGTACGTACGGCGGCGACGGCTACGGCAGCGACGCGGGCCAAGATCGGAGGGGGGGCTGAATCATGTACGCGCGCGATCGTTTGTGCCAACAAGCGCACGCCTCCGCCGCCGCCCACGGGGGAACGGGGGATTTGGTGGACGTTTCGGATGCCGAGCGTTCGACGGTACTCCCGGTTAAGAGGCTGCCGTCGCGATCGTACCGAGGCGCACCGATTGCCCCCGGGATGTTCGCCGCGGTGCGCGCGAGATAACGCCGGTCTCGCCAGGCGTTACGATTACTGGGCGTATTAACTATTATCGGCAGTCGGAGATGATGGGTGTATTAAATTCGAGTGTTCGTCGGCGTCGTGGAAAAAAGTGCTTTGAGGTCCTTCGAATCGGATTATAAGCCGAAATGTCGATAAGTTCCTTCCTGCGAACACGCGGCGTAAGCGTTATGGTGATGCACACGTTAATTTTAACTATTATCAAAATAAACCTAAAATCGGCTCATGTCGACTGTTTTAAATTAATTTAAGATAAATTCTTATCGCTCTCGTGGTTTTTTAATTATGATTATATAATGACATTATATAATGATCTCTGATAGATTATTGTATAAAAACTGGTATGATCGATAAAAATTGTCGTTAATATAGTAACTTTCAGCGTTCCGGAGCTTTTTTCCTTCTTTATTATTAATAATATTAACGATTCTTACATTATGTTTTAGAATATCTAACCAGTCTATGATCAATTAAATAGTTAAAAATTGGAAGATGCATATTTTACATTAGATTTCCTTAACGCGAGCGCAGACAATTAGGCCGCCTATTATTATTTAAAATTTTCAAAAATCTTTCTATCTACTTTCGCTTAATCCAATTTGGCACTGTAATAATAATTCAGTTATAAATGTGGTATTAAAATTCGTATCGATATTTAATTTAATGTATACATTATTGAATTTTTCAGAATTTTCCCCTGATGCGGAATTAGAGTTCATAATAGCTCGAAATTTAATTAAATACTTGCAACGATGAGAGGCGTACCTTTTAATTGGGAATAGAGTGTCAATTTCTCAAATAAAATATCCGGACAGTTAATTCGGTGAAATTAGGAAACAATTTCTTTCACAATTTCTTTCAGACTCAGATAATATTCTAACGCGCGATGCCGGGCGAGTTCGAAGGCATTCGGTAAATTCGTGGACGAAATCATTTTCTCCCAGGCGTATCGAATTTCTGTCCTCTCAATAATTCACGCGCTTGTTCTCATTACACAGGCAAATGTACGAACAGCTTCCGCGCCACCGTAGCCCCCCCCCTCCGCCTTTTCCTGCAAAATTCCGAGTAACCGGCTCCGCGTAAAGCCAAAGCCAAAAGCCACCCCCCCCCGCAAGCCCGTTCGCGGGAAATCTGCATCGAGTAAGCTAACGAGCTCGACTATCGGCCGAGAGCAGAGATACGCGTGGTCTCGAAACAAAATCAGATATACATATAGGCAGCAGCGAGAGCTAGATGGGATAGATACTCTCTCCGCGCGGAAACATTCAAAACTACCGAGAGAGACAGACAGAGAGAGAGAGAGAGAGAGAGAGCTCCTCCGAATCCCATCGCCGGCAGCTCAGTTAAGCCTTCCCGGCGAGTTCCCGTCCTATAGGCCCGGGACGAGGCCTCTCGGCACCTTTCGACCTCTCGGCCCCTCAGTCCTCCCCCGTTCCATTCGCCGAAGCGATGAATCCCAAGCCGCTTTGAGGACGCGTGACCCCCCCCCCCACTCCCCCACCCGCCCATCGCCCTCCAGCGTCGGCTCGCCTCGTTCTGCATATTTAAAGCATCGTCTCTCCCGGTGTACACGCGCCCCGGCCTACCTCCGGTCGCGCACTCCATTGCGGGATTGCAGAGGGCGGCTGCGGGTGGAGGTGCGAGGGAGGAGGGCGTTGTTGGAGGCGTCCCTCGCTCGCGTATACACGCGCGCGCAGCGCCGCGCGTCCGGCGCGAGAACATTTCAATTTGAATTTCAGATCTCTTATCCCCGCGGCCCCGGTACACGGGCGAGATATCCATCCGTCCGCGATGTATACGCGGGTAGAGCGCGGCACGGGAACAAGGGGATGGGGGATCTCGATACCGCGTGACGGGCGAAGGAGGAGGAGGGGGTCAGGCGGGGCAGGCGGGGCGCAAAGCTAATACGGCGCGAGATCCGGACAGGGGCGAGAGGATGCTATGCGGCGGGATTATCCCGCCCCCCCCCCCAACCCCTCTTACCACACCGCCGCCGAGCTGCGGGGGATGGACGCGATACGTGTACGCGCTGCCGTAAGCCATTTTTCTTCAGATGCATGGCTTCGCGGTGTCGGGTCTCGCTTTCTTTCTCTCTCTCTCTCTCTCTCTCTCTCTCTCTCTCTTACAGCCCTTTCCCCGAGGGCGGAGCGCAAGGGGATTGGGAGGGGGCGGCGGGGGAAGCGGGACGGGAGGTTACACCTGGGACTACCGGCGGCGGAGCGAGCGAAAGAGCGAGATCCGCGATACGGGAGGATGCAGCGACGGCTGCGAGGCGCGCTCTATGATTGATTACCGCGGAGCGCAGCGGCGCAACTTCCCCTTCCTCCCCTTGCCGCCGCAGGTCTTCGCAAAATTTCGAGCCTCCTTTTGTCATGCATAATGGATCGTTGCGGATGATAAGAGAGGGGCAGGGCGGATTTTAACGGACGGCGAGCGCGGTGAAGGTAAATTGTTGGGATGAGTGACGGGAGCAGAGGTAAAGGCGCGGGATAAACGATGGGAGTCGTGGTGTCGCGGGCAGGGGGGGGGGCGGGGTAAGCGAGTCGAACGTGGATTTTAATAGTAAATTGATGCTGTTCCGCTCGCCGATCCGTGGGCTTGTCGCAATTTCGGGCAGGGGCGAATTTTTGATTATTCATACAGCTATGCTATGCGGCGTAATAAGGTCGGATTCGTGAAATTACTAAGTGAATATAATAAGAAAATTAAATCAGATCCCGTCGTAAAACATAAATCGTCTTCCCCCTTCTCTCGAATCTTTATCAGTTATCGATAAAAGAGAATTTAATAAACTAAATATTTTAAATAAAATATCTCCATCGCGGTAATTTCATGCGCAAAATTTCCACCACTGCGCGCGGGCTGGCATTTTAATATCAGCGAAATTTTTTTAATAATAATTTGTATCATATTTCAGTGAATAATTTCAATTTACGTGCAAAAAATTTGCCATTTTTTTTTAAAAAAGTAAATTTTTACTTACAACGAATATTTATTTTGAATATCAAAGTCATAGTTTATTTAATAATAATTAAAGTATTCCCATGAAACTTTTGTATATATATAATGTATGTGTTTCAGTAATGCAATAATAATAAAATTAGAATTTAATTTAAGCTTACAGATTGATAAAATACCATGCAAACTTTATCACCGTCCATTTATTCGTATTATTTATTTATATACTGTACATAATCGTAAAAGATAGAATTGCAACTAGAAATCTGTTACGATCATTAAAGCCAATGTTCGTTAAAAATTCATGAAAGTGATTAATTTCTATTCGTATATATATATATATATATATATATATATATATATATATATATATATGTATATAAATATATATATTACTAACATGCGTCATTTGCATAATAGGAAAATTGGAAAATTCAATGTTTTTCTACTTACGTGCACAAGAGTCAAACAGATTGAAGATGTTAGCGAGGATGGAAGTGTGCGAGGAGGGATCGACGGGAGGCGTGAGCGAGAGAGAGACAGAGAGAGAGAGAGAGAGAGAGAGAGAGAGAGAGAAAGGTGGCGGAATATTTGTATTAACGGGTCAGGCGATGATCGTTGGCAAAGTGTCAACAGACCGCACGAGCGCGGAGGAGCAGAGAGTGGCGGAAGTCAGAACGCGAAAGTAAGGGAGGACGAGGGCGGACGAAAATGTTTGCGTTTCTCCACCCTTCGGGCTAATGTATACAGAGCGGACAAAGACCCGCGGCAACGGCGATGGTGGAAAGAAGGAGAAAGAGAGGGAGAGAGAGAGAGAGAGAGCGATAGAGAGAAGTGGGAGAGCGGGCAGATCGTTAGCGAAAGGGAGCATAAGAGGACGTTCGCGCGTGGGTAAGGGGTGAGAAATCGATGGGAGCTTTTCTACTTCCGCGCGAATGACAAAATCAATATTTAATACGGCGATCCTTCCGCTGCGGCGAGCCCAACAGTCCGGGAACTTTCGGTACGTGCGCGCGCGCGCCTTCGCGAAGCCGCGACCGCCTGAATAATTGAGAGACCTCGGCTCTCTGCTCGCTCCGCCCCCTCCCCTCTCTGTTCTACGCCGGATAAAAATTTCACCCTCCGTTCATTTTTATTATTTTGTCCCCCCCCCTGCCCCGCCGCCCTATTAATCCCTCACGCCGATCTTATTGTACGGATCGCGGCTCCGCGACGAATGCCGCGATGTACTCGCGAATAGAGGGGGAGGGAGCGGAGTCGGGGGGAAAGCAGAGATTGCACGGATCGAGCGGGATAAGGCGAGCGATAACGTTACGGGCGCGGCGCGCTCTCGTGAAATTCGCCTCGGATCCACCACGTAGCCGGGGGCGAAAAATTAGATACTTACTTTGGCTCTGGATTCGAATTTTATCGAGCGATACGGAGCTTTACGAAGATCTGGCGTTCCGGAGAGCTGTCAAATGTAAAGTGTTAGTAATTGTTGCATATATACATATATATATATATATATATATATATATATATATAAATAAGAAGTATATCGTAGAATTAAATATGTAGAGTGGTGGCTGCTGAAAATTAGACGAATGTAGCGATCATCAGTTGAGAGAATTCGCGATGCGACGATATTTTGTGGATTTCTCATTGGGCGAACGTCAGAGTAAACATGGTCGATCGCGTTTAGTTGGCTAAATCTGAATCTGGCATTGGAATTGATTCAGCGCGCCGAATTTTTGACATATTCCGATCTAATGGTGAAAAGAGTAACGTATTTTCGAGATCATCGCGGAAAGAACTGAGAATTTTATCTTACAGCGCAAAACCCGTACGCTTTCGAATGCCGCTGAATTTGATAAAATATCTTGTGTTGTTTTGGGTGGCATTTAATGCTACGATTTATGAAATCCATAAAGCTTTAGCCAATGTATTAATCAGATAATTTGTAAATGTTACCAGCACAAGTCAGCTTAACTTAAAAGCCTTTTCAAAGTGGCCATTTTTAATGTCTTACAATAAAATTGTTAAGCTTGGCTATGGTATTGCAATAAAATGTAATGGAACGCAAGAATTTGATTATGTTTTCATATTTTTCGTGTACACTACTAATCTACTTTATCTGCTACATTATGTATTAATATTATACGTTTATCTCAATAGTTCTTCAAATATAAGAAGATGTTATTTAAAATGATGTATGTAATTCAAAAAAAATAAAATCAGTAGGGGTACATAGTCTGGAAAATGATCAAAAACAGTTGTTTTTTTGAACTTTTAAGTTGGAATATTTGAAAAAGCGCTATGAAGTGATTCGAATACCAGATTTAAATATAGTACACTACAAATAATGGCTAAATTATAGTTACGTTTCTGTAATTTACCCCCGTTTCATAGTTTTATACGACGTTTGTCTTATTCCTTACTGATGCTTGTAATATATTTTTACGAAATAACCCGAAATTGCATGACGTATATCCGCCTCCTTAAAAAACATTACACTTCTAAAATTCTCTAATAATATGGTGAACATACAGTACGACGTGATTTTATCTTTAAACTGAGAAAAAAATTCTTATATTGCACGACATATAGATTTTTTTCTCATAATCAAATTACTCAAATATCTCACTGGGTCGAGAAGTGAATTATTTAATCCAAGAAAAGTTTAATTGAATCAATTTGATTAGTATTATACCTCATACGCGTGTTTTTCATTCAATGAAATATTCCAGTGAGGCAAATTAAACGCACATTTTGTTGAATTTTTTTCTCAGCTCACTTATACTAATGATGCGATTTTTTATTACTAATACTTACAGCACTGCTGAGGCCAGTAAACTAAGCAAGACATTAATAAACATTTACACATAAAAATAGGCCATACAACGATGAAACTATGATTATAGAAATAATGTATATGTTTTTACGTTACCATAGCCTTGATAGTAGAAAGGAAAGATATATATTAGACAGTAAAGAAAAACAGAGGAAGAAGTCGAAGTTCGAAAATAGGAAAGCAGAGAATCGCGCGGTGTGCGACGCGTCGTGTAGAGCTCCCTACCTTATGCCCGCTGTGCAGAGTCTCTCTGTAAAGTAAACAAGAAAAGAGAAGAGTTAAAACAAACAAATGCATTTGCCTCGCGCGGGTTTCGGGGCAGGATGGGGGAGGGGAGAAAATAAAGAGCATTGTGTAAAAAAAAAACAAGAACAAAAAAAAATACAATAGACAGAGAGGCAACAATGCGCGGGGATCAGGACAGAATGATAGATTGTATTTAATGTGCAAAATCAATCAAAGTGCGCTGCAATCCAGAGGTGGAGCGAGAGAGAGAGAGAGAGAGGGAGAGAGAGAGAGAGAGAGAGAGATTTTTTTAGCTATACAGAGTGCAGAATCAGAAAAAGAGTAATTATGTTAGCTTGGTTCATGACGTAAAATGGGAGAGAGTGGGGCAGTAAAATAAGAAAGAAAGAGATAAAGAAAGACAGATTATAGAGGGCTACGGAAACGTAGTAGTGTCTTTTTCATTCTCTACGTGTATTTTCGGTATTCAGTCTCTTTCACCGTGTTTGTCTATTCCTAGTTTCTCTCTTTAGATCTTCGTATATCTATATATATATATATATATATGGAAAAAATCTGTTTTGTATATATAGAAAGTATACCGCTATATCTCTCGCATCGATGCAGGGTAAAATAGCATTGTTTTTTATTTATGCCTTGATTCTGCCACACTGTCCTGTATTTTTCCAAATATCGTATAATATGCGATAGAATTAATCATTGACGGTAAAATCGTATAAATTCATTAAACACGGGCACAGAGGTAAGATATCTGAAGGAACACAGCTATATAACATTAGTTCACAATACCGGGGAAAAATCCAATCCGTACAATTGTAAATGCAAATCTAATCCAATTTTCATTTCAGTTTCGATTGCGGAAATACGTTACATTCGTTCGCGGAAGTTGGCGTACTTATGCGAAACGAAGTTATCATTTAATGAATTACATCTCGGTTAATGGAATTACGTATAAGAATCGTAAAATGACAGATACGATAATTAATGCCCGTGCTCCGAACGCGAGGCTTAAATAGCTTCCGCTTCGGCCCTCCACCCTCCCACTCCCCCACTTCTCTCTCCACACAATTTCCGTATACCCTGTAAAGGAACATAAATTTCAAATGTAATAAGATTAATAAGATGTTTATATATATAGTGATACCATAATGAAATGGAGCATCGACCGACCCCGATCGTGCTTCGGCTATCTATTTGTGCTTGGCAATGAAGGGGGGGGGGGCGGGCGGAAAAAATGCCTGAAAGTTTTAGCGAGGTAAGCGTCGGGCTTCTTACATTCGCGGCCGCGTGACAGCTTTAATCCTCTTAATTTACAAGCGCTTACGCAGCCACGCTGCTCTCTCAAATTGGTCTTGGCGACACGGATAGAGAGGGCGGGGAGGAGGGGCGCCGTGTAAAATTTTTACTTTGATATTACAAGTATTCTTCGTCCATTTTTCACCTGCCATTTCCAACTGCTATTGAAAAACGTAAAATGATTAAAATAGCGATTGCTCGTGGTGGGAAGATAGTCAAAGGGCGACGGTTATAAATCAGCTGGAGTAATTTGGGCGACGAAGGAGGGAAAATTTAAGAAGCGTGTCCCAACTACGGGTCACAGATTGTAATAGGAAAAACTTATCTTGGTCGTAACGCTGTTGATAAATGATAAGCGGATGAAACTAGTCCTGACGAGCAAAATTTTCTGATAGACATTAAAATTTTTCCTATATATATATATAATCAATGAAGTAATTCGTAAATGTATACAATTGGAAAATTAATGCTAATTCTCTTTATTCTAGTCTTATATATGTTATATGTAGTATAAACATTAATTTTTACATTTTCTCTAAAATTGTGTTTAAAAGTTATACTTATAAGTTAATATTGCATTTATTTATGCATTATTGTCGGTGTAAAGCGAGAAAAATTCTTTGAATAATATTAAAATACGGTTTAATGCAGATACGAGAGCTAAAAACTATATACACAGTTGACAAATCTAATATTTTAATATATCTTAAAAAATCGTATCATCTATTCATATTAAACTAATGAAGGTAAGTTTTTCTTATTACAATCTACGACCAACAGTTGGATCATTTTGCTCGCTAGATATATTTATTATATAGTTCTGCGCATTATATGTCACCTCTCAAAATAATATTTACATTTGTCAATTAGGTGATATATCGATTAAAATACAAGATTGTAATTATGATGGTAATAAAGATGGTAATTTATATATGTCAAATCATGTATTGTTTCAGTAGGCTGAAATCTCATATAAATTTTTGAAGCTTTGTAGTAAATTTGTCGTGACATTGTAATCAAAAGTTTTTAGAAATTGTCACTGTTAAGGCCACAGAATTGTTTAATTGTATATTTATATTAAAAGTCATCCCCGAATAAAGTAAATATAAGTCGAACCATATTACACAATAAAAAATAAATATTGTTTTAAATTTAATGGGCGTAGTTCATTCAGCTGCGAGACAAAGATTTTTTCAAAGGAAATATCGATTTAATAAATATACGCATACTAATAACAGAATTGTAAATACATGATATAAAATCTATGCATGAAATGCATTATATTATACATGAAATATTATATATATATATATATATATATATATATATATATAATATTCGAAATAGTCAAAAAATACAAACTACGAACCATTTCATTTGTTAATAAAACAAACTATACTAATAATACTTCCAATATTTGCAGTCAAGAATAATGTGGAAGTAAAACAAAGTGACGTCAGAATATAAGATAAACAAAAACCTAACAACAGTTTTGCGAAGCCTTATCATTTTAACAAATTCACACATATTGATCAGAATAATATAATAATATAGAAAAAATAGTATTGATTAGTTCAATACACCAATATTAATCAGAACGCAGAGTTGGAAATATTAAATGTTATTTTTTTCTATTGTAAGAAAAATGTGAAACTGGTTTACAGCTAATTATTTTCTCCATAACGAGGATAATAGATTAGAGCTAGAAAAACACTGCAAAAATCGTTTATATATGAATTACATAAATAACTGCTCTCAACAAGGATCATATTTAGTTTTTATATGTGATTCGTTTTTGTCGTTTATTTTATTTTTCGAATTCTATAAACTTATTAGAATTCTCGTGTAATTTATTTCATCATCATCAATCGTTCCCAAATTCATTTCAACACCAGTAGGATTTCGTAATAAAGAGTTAAAAATAATCTTCTTCTTTTCTTCTTTCTTCTTCTTCTTTGAGAGAGAGAGAGAGAGAGAGAGAGAGAGAGATAAAAAAGAGACGAGCGAGCGATGCAAAGCAAGTTGAATTTTCAATTAACCAGCAAACCCTCTAGGCGGGCTCTCGCCGTTAATTATTACAGCGCGAGCGGCCGCCACCGCGATAAACGCGGCATCGGCCGTACTTTCGCGCAGCCGCGATATCGCGCCCCAACGTTGCGAGTACGATGGGAGGCGCGTTTCCGGGTTACGAGCCCGTCGGAACGTCGGCCCGTCCTCCTCGGCCGTGCACTTGCGGCTGCGGCCTTTCTCAAATCGACGCCGGAGATTATCGTGGCGCGGTCCGTTATTTTTTAACGGCCCCGCAGAGCGAGAAAAGCGCGAAGGACTTGGGCGAGACGCGGCCGGGATTTACGCGCAGAGCGTCTCGTTAATGCAAATGTCGCGGCTGTCCGAGGCGGAAATAAAGGGGGGGGGGTGGGGGTCGAAACTGAGGCGTGGCGGCGGTTTGTTCTCGTTGCAAAATTGTATTGTAAATTTTATAATGAAACTGTTGAGGATTAATTCGGAGAGGGCTCGCGGCAATAATAATGTAGGTGGGAAATTTAGGTGGCTTAGTTATTCGACGTTAACTTATTTAGTATTAAATGTCATGGGTGGCTAATGCATATTTGCATAAGTAGAGAATGGTCGTTAGTAGGACGAATGGAGAAATGTGCAGTAGATAGCGTCCGTGTTACGGTAGACAGGTGGATTCGACATCGGAATAAGTTTTCCAACGTCACATGCATAAAAAACCTTAGGATTCTCGGGGTCGCTTAAATATAGAAACAACGGCGTTGTTATAATAATTTTTCGCAACAAGGCCCAGTTTTCTGAATACACTTATATTATTATTCGTATACGCTTTCTTTCCGTTGGTGTAAGAAGAAAAAAGAGGGTCTGGCGATGGCGTCGCTGCAAAACCCCGCGGATACTCCATCAGTGTCCAAAAATGCAGTTTAATATTTTGGCTTCACAATGAAGGCACGTATTCGACATGAAGCTGATAAGAACGGACGTCGCAGTCAAATTTCAAAATAAAGGCACATAGAGCTAAATCTATTCCAAAAGTTTCCAGAATGAATTTTTTCGTAAAAAATGATCGCTAAAGATAAAACGTTTTTCTTCCACGTTATTGGAATTACATCGTTCGATACAAAAATATTGAAAAATCTACTTGTTTCGTTAAAAATCGGAGGCGAGAATAGAAAATTCCCAAAGACCTGCATGAAATCCATTCCCTCGACTTTATCCATAACGCGTCCATCCTGCGATGTTTCCTAATTAAATCCTTTAACCTCTCCCCCTTCTCCTCGTCGGTGCATTAAAACAAATCGGTCGTTCGGTTTTCGTGCACGCGATCGAAATCTATTCGTACACGAGGCCGGGTTACCCCTGAAACATTAAACAAAAGCGTCGATCCACGGCCGGGCGGGAGAAAATCCATCCTCGCTCCCACAAATCCCGATCCTCCCCCATCCTTCCACCGATCCACGTTTCCGACGCGCCTCGCATTAAGTCCCGGACGGTCGGAAACTAATACGGGACAATGACGCGATCCGAAATTGCCGAGCTACCTCCTAAAGTTCAGCTTTGTGCCCGGCTCGGTTCTGTATCGCTAGCGTGCAGTGAGAGCTTTCCACGAAAATATTTCGAGGACAACCGGTGCCGATGGATCGCGTAAAAGTCGACGGGTTTCCAAGGGGGAGGGGAGAGGGAAATAAAGCTCTCCGGCGATTAGTTTCTAACGTTATACGATCGATGTTAATATACCGGACTTTGACTTTCCCGCTTTAATAATAAATTTTGCTCGATACTTCAAGGCAGCTGAATATTGCTGAAAGTCGCTGGCGTTTATTTCCAGTTTTTTTTTTTTTTTTTTTTGGTGATAGTTCGATCAGTGCTCGTTGTTCGCGTTACGTTTTAGTATATAGTCTTTAGTATAATCTAGAATATATTATACAGTCTCAACTGTCCCGCCGTAAACATGTATATGTGTATGTTAGATGTTTATATGCACTATGACGGAGTGTTGTTGTATACAATGCAACAGCGATAAGAACTGGCCCGTATTGCCAGAAAAGGTCCTCGAGGGCCGATCGTGCGATGCATTGTCCATTCGCGTTTGAGACGAGCTATCGGCCGGTGGAGCTTTCTGTTTTCCGTTCGTTTTGTATTTGCGTTTTCTGTTGTGCGTTTAGTTTTTCTAACTCTGGTGCGTTTTGTAACATTCCTTGTAAAAGGATATTATTAGTTATAAGTGGGTGCCGTGGTCAATTTGTTTGCTGGGCGAGCGGTGCACTTGGGCACTTTGCCTCGTAGAGTGAAGTTGTACCTTCCTCTGAGGTGCAAAACAAAGGCGAGTCTCATCTCCCTTTTGGTCAACAGGGGCGGTTATCTTCCGAGACGTCGGGGCCGCACTGCTGCACCACCGCACCTTCCACGTTTCTGTAAGGCACAGCGAGCGGTAAGAATAAGTGCACTTTTGCGAGCGTTAATTAATGAAATGATCATTTCTTATTATCATAATTTCTTTGTAATTACTTGTTGAAGGCTTTTTTCCTCTCTTCTTCCAAGAGAGGTTTTTTTATGCCATAAATAAAATCTTATTATTTTACTGTTTATAAGGTATTTAGTGTATATAATTTATTTGCCCGATCATGCACCTTTCCTAAACTAATTGACTTATTTATCAACTTATTTTATATAATATTAAAATATTCTCGCTAACATTTTTTGGTGCCCCGGGTGAGGAAGGTGCAATCGCGTGAATAAATTTATTGATATTTAGTGTAGTCTATTAATATTACGTATATATGAATTAAAATTAATTAGTTATAAGATATAAAAAGATTAGTTTAAATTTCATATTATTTGTTAATTATAAAATTAACTTCAGTGACATATAGAATTAAGTTTTAGTTATTAAACTTTCATTTGATATTTTATTACTTATAACTAACTAATTTTAAAATATTAATATAGTTATCGGATAGTCATAAAGCAATTGGATATTATTGCATGTACGTAGGTCCACCAGCGATAAGAAATCTTATATAAACAACGCGCGCCTCGCGTCTTTACGACGCCTATAGTTTAACTTAACACTTAACGCGTTGATATAGCATCTATTATATTATTGAAATATCGACTCCTTTGTATATATTATTTTATAACTATAGACCGAAACGCACATATCTGAGAACGTTCTTTTGCCTTTGTCGAGTCACGTGTATATTTTTTCGTTCTCGTGATTTAATTTGTAATCCATCATGGCTCCTACGCCACTCAGGCGTTTAATAGCTATGCAGGCTACACGCCTCTCGGAAATCGAGTTGATTAATACTCAAATAAGAGCTCGAGGTGTCGAAGTTTTAAACAAGCCCATTGTGCAGTCGCGCATCGATGCACTAAATGTAATATGGGCGGAAATGCGAAGTACACATCTGGAGATTGCTTCACGTGACGATAGCGTGCAAGACGTTTATGTGACTAATAATGAATTTATACGTATGAGAGGTATATGGGAAACCACTCATGATTTTTTACTAACTTTGTTATCTGAGTACGATGCACCATCAAACGCTAATGATACTACACTCACAATTAGATCGCCAGAAAATTATATTAATGATTTGGAACCTCGACCAGCAAAACTACCTAAGCTGGATTTACCGACTTTCGCGGGTGCATACGAAGACTGGGATAGTTTCTCAGATTTATTCAAAAGCCTCGTACATAACGCGCCTAGAATAACTGATGTTACAAAATTACAGTATCTAAAGACTTGTCTTAAAGGTAGCGCGGCCGATTTAATAAAAGATGTTCCAATTACTAGTGCAAATTATATTTCGGCATGGAAAACTTTACAATCACGTTTTTGTAAGCCTCGTTTGACAATCAGCGGTCATATTAATACTCTTTTAAACATGCCGTATCTCAAGCGAGATTCTGATATTGAGCTACGCTCATTTATTGATGAAGCTCAGCGAATATATCGTGCTTTACAAAATTTAAAGATGCCCGTCGATAAATGGGATACTTGGTTTATTGAAATCTTATCTGCGCGCATTAGTCCTAAAGCCCGGATGGCGTGGGAGGCGGAATTAAGCGCCAAAGAGCAGGGAAAATTTGCAGATGGAATTGAATGCGACGATAAACAGGATATTTATTCGCAATTACCTAAATTCTCAGAGTTTTCGAAGTTTTTAGAAAAACGTTCACAAGCGTTAAGCGTTATTTCGGCTCCGGAAAAAAAGGCTAACGTTAAAGGTTATGTACGTGAATCGCGTAAAATACATCATTCTAGTACACTGCGTACGATGGATATGAGATCTCTCAAGTGCGGATTTTGTCGTGATAATCACCATATAACAAAATGTCCTAAGTTTCGTAGCGAATCTGTGTTCAATCGTCGTGAGAAAATTAAACGTTTGCATTTGTGTTTTAACTGCATGGGTCAGCATATGCATCGGGAATGTCGTTCTACGGGACGCTGCAATCTTTGTGGTGGTAAGCATCATACAATGCTCCATCCTGAATCTCAGCTGCGAACACAGCCTAATAATAGTAAACCGTCGGCGTCGAACGACACTTCTAAAGAACAAGAGCAAACTTTTAAAGGGGGTTCAAAAATTCAAGCGCACACTACTAGTTTACCGATAAAGAAATACTTTGTGCTTTTGGCTACGGCTCAGATCAAAATAGTAGGCCCCGACGGTACTTACACAACGGTTCGTGCACTACTTGATCAGGGATCAGAAGCCTCGTTTATTTCAGAGTCAGTAGCTCAATTGCTGAATCTTCCACGGCATAGTGTTTATGTAGAACTTTCAGGTCTTGGGGCGAGCGCAGCCGGTATTTCGCGCGCTAAAACAAATTTTCAGCTAAAATCCCTCACGGACGAAAACTTTTCAATCGACATAAATGCTCTTGTGCTTCCACGCCTTACCTCGAAACTACCAGCTTGCAATTTATTAGATATTCCACTTAATGAATTATCTGAAATTACACTAGCGGATCCACAGTTTTATATATCTGATAAGATAGACCTCATCATCGGTGCTGACGTTTACGGACAATTATTACTTTCGGGTCTGAAAACTTTCAAATTTTCTAAGTTGATCGCACAGAATACTTCTTTAGGTTGGGTAGTTTCAGGACCGACGCAGGCGAGCGCGTCATGGCGGGCGGCACCTCGCGAAACGGACTCTATAAGCGGTTTTCATTGCGCTACAGACGATACGTTATACGAATCATTGCAAAAATTCTGGACCGTCGAAGAAGTGCCGCAATCTCTTGTTTCTTTGAAACCTGAGGAGGAAAAATGTGAGAAAATATTTACCGAAACCCACCACCGTAATTTAAATGGAAAATACATTGTAAATTTGCCGATCAAAGGGAATCTGCCTTGTGTTTCGAGAGAAACGCGTCAGATTGCATTAGGGTCGCTCGCCAGTTTACATCGGCGTTTTTTGCGAGACCCAAAGCTTGCAGAGGCGTATATTGATTTTATCGAAACGTATAAAAATCTCGGGCATATGGAGCGCGTACCAATAGAGGACGAGAAAATAATAAATCGTGGTATTTACCTCACCACTCGGTGATACAAGCATCCGATGCGCAGTGGAAACTTCGCGTAGTAGTCT
>JACCIC010000421.1:0-32500 GCA_018907035.1 Sycobia sp. Sy_11
CACAAGCTTGTGATTTTATAATGCCATATGTCTATATTTTTAAAATACTTATATGAATAATATGGTAATCCGCAATGTTACTCAAAGGCGGGAATAATTGAATATACGTGACAGTTTAGTTGAGAAATTTATAATGGAAACCATATAATTATTTTTATGTCTGTGAATCTTCCATCTTTGTTCGACTCTTGATTACTCACTAGTTTTGATATAAATATAAATCACGGTTTCCACGGATATTATATAAATCTATTCAATTTATATAGTCAGCATATTTCTATAAATTAACGACGTAAGAAAATAATAATAAAATCCGAAAACATAATTGAAATAATATGCAGAGTACAATCTTTAGAAACGCTCTTTTTCCCTCACCAAAAAAAAAAAAAAATTAATTTTCGGGCATTTAGGGAACAATGAAATCCTTGGCAAAAGGGTCGAACAAAAGGCCAAAGGAATTTAGCTTGCCGAGGCAGAGCTAACGTCTTGATACGCCAGCTACCCTTGCGTGCCTCTCGACTTTTCCGTATCTATATAGACGTAAAAAGTTTGGCTGCCCGTGGGCACTTATACGCAGCCACACAATCCCTATATATACATATACACATATTCCGTAGATCGGCCTTCACAAGGCGGACGAAGAAAGGAGGACTTTTTCCCACAATGAGGAGAAAAAGCGAGAGAAAGATCCTTTCCGCCCGTTCGTTCGCCTACTCGTACACGCTATATATCTGCAGTGTCGCGCGTCTCTTTCTCTCTTCCTTTCCTACTCACTTACTCTTCGTGCCCGTCAGATCTTCAGGAATTTTTTCGACCATTTGCTCTTTTCGACGCGCGCAGCGTGGCGCTCGCGCGCGCTAACACACAAAACTTCAATATACCTATAGATATATCCGCACACCCTCCTATCTCCCTTGGAGATCCCCCTCATCGCGATCCTACTCCCTCCCGAGAGCAGCGGCGTATATACACACGCTCGGTGGAAAATCGCGATTGTCGAGGAAAGGTGTGAATCTCTTCCCCTTTCCCCACGCTCCTGGCTGGGCTCGAAAGCCTCGACAATGGCTGGGACAAGACTCCCCCCCGACCCAAAGGCTAATGGGTATTATTATAATATATATATATATAATATATATAAATTTTTATACTATACTTTATTATATACTACTATATACCGTATAATTCTAATTTTTCAACACCACTTCGATCTTCTTAGTAGCTTTCCCTGTAGTTGGGAGGGAATGAGTTTTTCCATCGTGCGCGGTGTTTGAATTTTAAGAAATATCTATATTATAAAAGCCATGCGAGCTTCGCCGCATTTAACAATGAGTAACACTTGCGCATCGACCAGAGTCCACCCGTGTTCTGTCTGACCTTTCCCCTCCCCTACCCCATCGCCCCCAGCATGATTCGAGTTTCGATATATCGACCCCCGACTGTTACGCATTCTGACTTGTATGCATTTTGCCCCCCACCGCAGCCACCCCACCGCGGGACCCCTTGCCGATCCAAGCGTGGGGTCACGGGACGCGCTTGGGACGCATGTTACCGTTACCAACACACACGTACAAAAGTATTATACACGTGTGAGTATATATAAATCGCTCGGCAGCGTGCAAAAATACATAGAGGGAGGGAAAGTTAAAGAGAGAGAGGGAGAGAGTGAGAGAAAAGGGAGGAGGGGAGGATCAGTTGTGCGTGCGATGCAAAGCATCAGAGACGACGATGACAAAGCGCACTCCCCTCAGCCTTATCTCCTTCGATAAATTCTCTCCTTTTTCAGATCAGGGATCACCATTGAAATATATCATCCTTCTGCAACGTATTTTTAAGGGATTCTTGCTCTTTTCTTGGGTATCGTACAGGGGTGCTGCCAAGGGTAATATATGCCGTATGAAAAATCATTACGTTACTTCGCTCGTTTAACGAGCCAGAGGAAGTTCAATTGAATCCAGCTGATATTTTACCTTTACTTACTTTGTAAACTATGTGTTTTTCCTTTATTTCACATGGTGTAAAGAACGAATTAATTGACATACGCTTAAATCGCTTGTAAATAATACACTTTTTAAACTGTAGTAAAGCTATTGTCGAAAATCTCTCACGAAACATGGAATTAGTGTATACATATCTTTGTTAAGCTCCTTAAATACATCAGATTTTGAATGGGCAATTGAAAATGCTTTAATCAATTCTATTGAAAACCTCGCGCTGTTTTCACCTTTTGTTCCCTGAATGAGAGATCTGTCCACGCCCGAAATATTTCGAACCAATCGTGCTACCCCTGACAGCCTGAACGGAAAAGCTTTTTTGACAACGTCATCCAGCAGAAAGATAAGCGTCTCAACTTTTATTACCAATTGTCAAGCCACATGGCCCCAGGACATATTGTGTTCGGGCCTGGATATATTCATGGGGGCCAGCCCGTGAGGAAGCGTTCGGGCCCCGTGCGACCCTCCCACCGCGCCCTGTTGAGAAACGAAGACCGCCATCGGTGACACAAAGTGTGGCAGCTCCTCTCCCTCAGTTCTCCTCTGAACCTGAGGGGACGGGGCGACAAAAAGCAGCAATGTGCGCACGGGAGGGCGAGGCTCGAAATTTTTATCGCGCGACCGCGCCCACCTCGCGCACACGCCCACGGATGTCAAAATATTTTCACTCCCGCTGAAGCAGTGGACAGAGAGAAGGACTGCTCGTGATATCGTGGCATAGTACATTTTACGAGAATCTGGAGTTTTAAGGCGACGTGAAAAAGGGGTATTGTATATCTACTGTTAATAATAGCAGCATTGACAATGGCATTGTTGATAAGCGGCCATACATAGGGACGGAGTATATTTTCGATTTCTCTCAGGTATTGGTAGCAGAGGCTGTCACGTAAGTCAGATGTACATTAAATGAAGGAGGATATAAACGTACAATATACTTCAATACAATATAAGGTATTGTCGTTAAAAAAATTAATTTCTTCTTTATCGTAGTATTAAAAAGTTTTAGATCGATTCGATAAATATAAATTTATTCACTGCATTCTTTCATAATAAGGTAAGTAAAATTTCCACCTTAATATTCGCCTGATACTCTGTATTTCCTTGCGTTGGAACCAATTGTTTTTAAATAGCAATACTTCGGTTAGGAAAACGGAATTTGGAATGTTATATGAATGTCTTATAAGAAAAATACAAGTAAACCCTTAAGTGTGGAATTGAAATGTATCTTACCTTTTATTAATTAATATTTTTATCTATAGCTTATTCTCCGTTTTGAAACTTCGTAACACGTTTAGCTGTGACAAAAGGCAATCCTTGAATTTTCCCGTTATCGATTCTTTTATTTGCAATCGGACCCGGCCATTGGTTCGATTCTCGAATTTCGCATGTTCATGTGCATACACGCATCCCTTTGGGTCCTTGACGTATTGGTTCGCGTTCGAGTTTTAATATTATGGGTTGAGAGTGAAAGAGAGAGAGAGAGAGAGAGAGAGAGAGAGGAGGGAGGAGAGAGAGAGAGAGAGAGACGAGAGTTCGAGTGGTAGGACTAACCACCGTTCATTGTATTCCCGATGGTTGGATATGGCATTCTGCTATCGAATCCCTTTTGTCGTCTCGCAGCTGAATACCAAAATGGCCACCTACTTCTGTGACGTCACTCGACTCTTTATCTGCGGGCATATTATGCGTGTGCGCGCGTGTGTGCCTGCGTGTTCGTACATTTGAGCTCGAATGTAGGCATAGACGTATATCTGCGTACAATTGCAAACTACACTCACTGCTGGAAGTGTTGTATTCAACTATCTACACAATCTTACATACATAATAAGTCTATACAACTCGAAATATAATTGGAAAAAGATCGATGCTGATGAACAATTCTGTGGAAGACTATATCATTCTACTTATAAAACAACGGGGGAATCAGACAGACAGACGAGAGAGAGAGAGAGAGAGAGAGAGAGAGAGAGAGAGAGAGAGAGAGAGAGGGGAGGGGTAATAAAAGAAAAATGAATCTAGTAAATATATTATTATATAAGAAATATATTAGATAATGATAGCCAAGTTTCATTGAATTAAATTTATGTGTTTTAATAAAAATAAATTCAGAATTCTGTACAATTTACAACATAAACACACGAAAGTAAATATCTGGATTACAGAAAGCTGTACTGTTAAAAAGTTGTACATAATGAATTAATTATTAACATAAATTTGTCGAAATGAACAATTTTAAAAGATTTTAATTTAAATTACCATTATGCAAGAGTACCGAATATATTATAGAAACAATACATAGAAACAAGACCTACAAGCGGGAAAACAAGATTATGAAAAGACAGTGAGAAAGGGAGAACGGAATGGCTGCACTATTTCTAGAGGGTGAAGTAAATAAAAATATGTCGGTAAAGTCATCTGAGTAGCTTCGTCTATAGGTGAAATTTCTTACTCTTGATTGGTCCGTTTGTTCTCGTAGAGGTAAATGCCGTAATTTATGTGTATAGATACATTTACGCAAGTTAAAATTCCCTATGGTCTCGCACACATATTCACAAACAGCATTGAACTTGAATTCTTTTAAAAATGTAAAGGTGTGTGTCTATGTGTTCTTTTAACGTATAGGCATAAAACATATAGCTTCCGACCTACAGCGTGTACCTTTTCTAATAACTCAAAATGTTGAATAAACACTAGCAAAACTAATCAAGGCCGGGTGTTCACTAACAGTGTTTTTATAATGAAATCGGATGCCCAATTTCTAATTTATTCACATCAAAATATTTATATTTTTCTACGTAAATTATACGATAAACATAAAATGAAGTTTGCCTTCACGTTGTTCGTATACACATTATGCTAGAATTGGGCTAATTTTCAACAAATTAAAATTTAATTTACATGTTTACAAATGGGCATTTCGTAATGCTAGTCTTTCATTTTCGGTAAATGAAAATTTCGAATAATGATGACGTCACCTTGTGACCTTAATTGACGATTAATTTTCAGTGTTTTTATTTTAGACAAATAAATATTTTGATGATTAAAAATTTTTTAAAAATTTGTTTTTCAGATGTAATTGCGAGAGACCTTAAATCATCATATAAGAAATTAGAAAAAAATATATGAGTTAATAGAAATATAATAACATGCGGAACGAAAATTAAAATACGCGTACAAAATGTATTATTCTTTAGTGTTTGGAAAATTTTAAATTAATTTATAAGAATCAATCAATTTTTTTATTCTTTAATGTTCTCTTTATTATTGTAGATATAGAATAATTTCATGCATTGTTCTATCCACTCTCCAGTAAATAATGTAATTCTGGGATACAAAAAGAAGATTAAAACATCTTTAACAGATTAAATTATTTTAGCTTTTCAGCTCCTCAAGCATGTTATAGTACATAGCATTAAAATATAAGATAATCACTTAAGCTTTGCATATAGAAAAAGGATGAAAAATTGACATTTTCAAAAATTATTTATAGTCTATTAAATTGTGGACTGCATTTCGTATAACATATTAATCTGTGTCATAAAAAAATATCCACGAACAACGGTTGGTTATATTTTTTATAATATACCCATAAAGCAAGTTTAATTTGGTAATATATTTATTAAAAGTAAAAAGAACTGAAAATTTTTATGTTTACATTTATAATATATATTAATAATGTATAACATATGTATTATTAGAGAATGGAATTATCTTCTATTTTGTAATTCAAACTATAAAGATTATAACAGTCTTCACCTTGACGGAAGACACGTCATAATCTCTAAATAAAAATGTATGAATCATAGTATTGTATTTACAAATTCCTAAGAGAAAATTGGAAAGAAGTATTTATTTACTACTTAGAACCGTAATGTTGTAAAAAATTAATTATTCAATTATATTATATATTATTATTTCTACTACAATGTCTATAAATTCGTCTCGTAGGAGAGAGAAGTTCAAAGTAAATTCGCACAAATATGCACGCGCTTCAATTCCTTCCTATATACATAAAATCTTCGTTCAATCATTTTATACCCTTTAATCAGGGAAAAAAGGCGCACTTATATCTGCATAACAACTCCAGCGCAATTTCCCGCAGTGAATGTACGAATGGCTGGAGAAAATCGCGTAAAAATTTTCTCCTCTTCTCCACACGCGTAGACACTTGGAACTCGAACGTTACATCCATTTCGCCGTGCAGAGGTACGGTTCATCTCCCGGCCGATTATGTATATATGAAATACTTTTCCTGTACAGTGCGTATTAATGTACACACACACACACACACACACACACACACACACACACACACCTTTATCAAGAAGGGCAATATATCGCCTGTTTATCGATGGTGTTAATTATAAACTGCCAAGGGTGGCGGTGGAGGTGGGCTGTGAAATACACTCGAAAAATAATAAGGCGTCGGAGAGTGGAAATTCAACGGTAATTAGTAGCGCAGCGCCGCGCTCGCGGTTCTATTTATAGAGCGTCGAGCCAAGCGGGCGCGCTTGAATTACGCGGTTTTGGCATTCGCGCCTATATATATAATTAGTAGTATTGGGTTTTTTTATCCGGCTCGCGGAATTAGCGTCGCGGACCCTCGGAGGACTCAAAGGCGAATCGATCGGCATTTGCTACGCACGCGGTTTCGATAAATATTGCGTATACGGATAGGAGTATAGTCGCGGAGAGTGTATGGGAAAAAGCTTTCGAGTACGCAATTGAAATTTATTGAGAGAAAAAATTATACTTAAGAACGATTTCTATACACTGTGAAGAAAAATAATTTTCCCCTCGAATGAGAAAGTATAATGGGAATAATTTTTGCTCCTCTTATCGTTTTTGTATGTGAAAGCGGTAAAGTGATTGAGAGTCTTGGTTATAATCGATTGTCTTATTATTATACGATTACTGGAGTGTTTCTCCGGTATTAACACAATCAAACCTTTCCGATGATTTTACGCAAGTCTCCTTAAGCGAGAGTCTAATTATTCTGAGTCTGTTGCAGAGTTGCTTTCGAAACACATACAAGCAGACGTTAAAAATAATAGCTCGATCTCGAATTAATACAATTCGGTTTTGAAGTTACCTAACGGTATATGTTGGACTATACTATTGTGTAGAAGTATATTTTGTTAACTGATAATATCCAAACTTCTATTATTAACACTTTATTGTGAAGTAACAAATATATAAGATTGATTACTTGTTACAAAAGATTTAAAAACAAAAAATAATAATACTGAAAAGTTTATTTTATACTTATTTTAATTTTTTAACACAAGATGACATTTTGAAAATCATAAAAATTACATTTCGATTAAACAGTTTCAACTAAATTGAATACTTTAGAGTTAAAATAATTTTTTTAATTGCCTTATAATTTTATTTCCTACTAATTACCTTTGATGTTAAAGCATGACTTAAGAAATTAAAAAACCGCTAAATAAAATTGACACTCTAAGTTAGTTCCACTTTAAATAATTTTACTTTAAAACTAACGTTAATTTAGTTCCCTTGCAAAGGCTAAAATAATAATTTTTTCCATCAAGCAAGGTCTAATTAACATCTGTTCTTTTTGCACGGTTTCACACACACGCATGCGCGTGCGCATATATATATATATATATATATATATATATATATATCTACCCCCTTTATAGTATTCAAACTAATTAGTTTTTCCACTATTATATCGTGCTTTAAACAAAAATCTGATATATAAATTAAAATACAGTCACATTGAACGTGTATACTCAAAAGTGACATAAGATATATGTAAATACGCACACTCTTTATCATTTTCACATGCCTAAAAAAGATACATAAACATATACGCGCATATTTCACACGAACGTGTAGTGCGTGCGTCGGTTTGAAAACCGTAGAAGTAGAAAGAGGACAGGAAAAGCCGGCGCGATTCGTGAAAGTGCAGGGTAAGAAAACGGAAAGAGAGAGAGAGAGAGAGAGAGAGAGAGAGAGAGAGAAGAGAGAGACATACATACACCCGCAAAACATGGGGTGCGCGGTTCCGCGGGCCTCCGATAAGGGGGCGCAACACTCCGCGCACTGTATTTACGCACATAGATATACAAAGTCGCCCGCGGGGATATTTTTGTTTTTTAGCCAGGAAAAATTAATTCAAAAGATCGACCACGAGCGACGGCGCCTGGCGTCGCGCCTCGCATGGCAATTGGGGCGCTCGCCTAATTAAGGCGCCGGAAAAGGGTTGGGGGTAGCGCCATTCCACACATGGGTGTTAATTCTTAATTAATTTATCTTTGAGGGAAGGGCAAGGCTGCAACACGGGTTTTCGCTGCACCCTTGAAAATAAATATACGTATATACTTTTCTCGCTTTGTATGTGTGTGTGCGTGTGTCTGTGTGTGTGCGTGCGTGTGTGCGTTTGTAAAAAATCTCGGTGTTGATACGCTTCCTGTTTCTTTCTCTTTTCCCCTCTGATGCACTACTATTTTTGTCTCTATCTCCCTAGTTTTAATGGTGCCGAGTAGCGCTGCCCTATAATATGTAATTTTCTAACCAAAACGCACATCAGTTATTTCTTTCTCTGTCTGCTCTAGATACCTAATTATGAGATTATTAAAGAGCGGTCGCGATTTCGGGAGACTTTATTAAGGTTGAAGATTAAAGATAGCGAACAATTTTAAGAATACATCTGCGATTCTTTGGAGTATTTAAAGACACATATTTCTACATTACTACTTTCATACATATGGAATACCGCTTGAAAGTTCAATTTTAGATTTACATTCTTATTGTTAACGAGTCATTGTGGTGATCATTGAAAAAAAATATTCTCTCAAAAGTAATTTAAATTTTCAAAACTTTGAAGATGTTGTAGACGCAAAAGGACACTAATTTTTATCAATAAAATGTATAACATATAAATTTTTTTATATTTACACGTCCATACTTTTACTTTTGAACACAAATCTATTAATAATAATGTTACTTTATTGATAAAAATTAGTGTCCTTTTGCATCTACAACATCTTCAAAACTTTGAAAATGGGTTGACCATTTGTAATATTGATGAATATTTTAAATATTTTTTGTCATTTATCAAAAAGTCTCTTATGAGATAGCATTGGTAATCTAATTATACTATAATTAGGCAATAAGCGATGATTCTTTATGCAAAAAAAATTAGATAAAAGCGTTTCTAAAAGAAAACTTCTTATTACGTTTGTTCTGTAATATTTCATTAGTTTCAATGACTTCAAAACTTTAGATTCTATTTTCAGCTCATATCTTGTACTCTAGGTAGTCTAAAATCAATTTTGTTGTGAAGTATCCTAGCACATCTGTTTTAGCATTTGTAGCGTTTGTAGGTGAACACTAATAAACAATTATGATTTTTTACCCAAAAATCATAAATACGAATTAACATTATGTATTCCTTACACGATTTTTTTAGAGATCACGATAAAACCAGCATCTTTTTTTTCGTATAGTACTAAATACTAGAATCAGTAGTTTAATAAGAAATAAAATAAACCAATTTTTTTTAATCACTCAATTTGAACTTTTAAAAATACGAATACTGCGTTGTAGTCTACAGATGTTTTAGTTATTTACAATTAGAAATTCAATAAATCCCCGGGCATACTGTATATTATACAATCCTTCATTATCAATTTTTCATCCTAATCCGGGGGGACAAATCCTCGTGTCTTTATTCTCCTCATTTTCTAATTTTCGCGTTGCGAAGCGGAAAAATTTCACGCTCGCCCTTGTACACAGAAAAGGAAAACGGAGGCATTTCCTTTATACGGCTTGCGATGTTTATTTTCCTTTGCCTCCGGAAATCGGGCTATTATACGCCTCCTTGTACTTGTATCGCAGGACCCGCGCCCACTTTTCCGCCTCTCCTTTTTCCTCTGACACTCTTCTACTCTCTTTACACGTGTATATAAGTGTACGCGTTCGTGTACTTTGCGCAAAGCTTTTTCAAAGCTAACTGGTCTCTCTCTCTCTCTCTCTCTCTCTCTCTCTCTCTCTCTCTCTTTCTCTCTTTCTCTTTCTTCCTCTCGTTTCTTCCCTCTCGTCTCGAACCACCAGAAAAATGACTGGAAAGCAACCGCTGAGCCTAATTGCGTATTATTTTGTAGCTTACCAAGAACGGTGAAGACCTTCTTTTGATCACGAAGACACGGCGGTATGTAACATATCTATACTCCTTTTTTCCATCTCGTAAACTCTCCGTTTCTCTACATTTTATTCCTTTCAGATTTAAAGAATTTCTTTTGGGTATTTAATATTAATCTGCTCAAAATGGTTTTAATTTACATTTTGTAAACATGATTTATCCCTTTTTCTTAAAACTGTTTTACCGTAATTTACGTAATTTTTGTAGAAACTTCAATAATACATATTCAAAGCCAAAATAGATCGAGATAGACATTAATTGTTTTGCAATATACATTAAAATTATTGCTTAAATTTTAAAAAAAGTTTTATTCTAAACTAATAATTGAAATGATAATTTAAGAAGCGCATATACATTTTAAGTGAATAGTTTATGATATATTATAAACAATTTACAAAATTATATGCCAAGTTGATGCAATATCCAACTTTCAAACAAAGAATTTACTCCTTCTACATATTTTCTGTGTACATAAGAACTGTGAACTATGCAAAAATTTTAATTGATAATTGACAATATTTCTAATAAGCACATCGAGTTTTATTATAGATGTATATAAGATACTTTTATTTAGATTAAATATTAGTTAGTCTAAACTTTAATAATAAAATGTGGACATTTTACAAGTATAATATTATGCGAAAGTAGCCCTCGTGGATTGGTATGAAACTTTACAAACTTGTAAAATGATGGAAAATAATCGGTATATAATATTGCCTTCATGGTTTATATACGCTTAAATTGAAATCACTGAAGATATAATTAAACTGAACTATTTCTGAAATGTAATAGATATCGCCGAATTTATATTCATAGAAATTGTCAAATTTAAGATGATGTCGCGTTTGAGCTCGAATGAATCGTGTAGCTTAAAAATTAAAGATTTTTTCAAAGATTTTCCATGTTTCTGAATTCAAAATATTATGTTCCGTCCCAAAATTGAAGTGTTTCTTGACTCAGACCTTAGAGTTACACGAATGAATTACATGAAATGAATACATTTTCAATGATCCGAATTTCCACACAGATGCAATTAAAATATTTTAAAAAAAATCAGTTTCTTCGAATAATGAATTTACTTCGTTCTAAAAAATGTTGCAATGCCGATCACGATTTGGAATTCTGATACTGATTTCAATTTCACGTGAACGTATGAATGCGAGAGTTAGTTTTCATTCTTAAACCAAACACCATTTTCAATCTAAAAAATGTGTATAGAATATTGTCATTAATTAAAAAGAAATTACAAAGTTTGTTCTAAATTGGCCGGTCGTACTGCGACGTTGTTACTTGATATGTTAAAACCTGGTTTTCATTGAAATAAAAACAAAAGAAAAAATTGAAATAATAGATCGACTGCAATAATAATAGTATACTATAATCATTCTGATTTTATTATATATTTTACCTATGCGTGGTAACACGTCACATAACACAAAAATTTATTCTCCTAAACTCGAGCCTAGATCGTAATAGCAATCGAAGGGGCGCACTCGGTAAACGACCCGAGGAATGCACCATCGTTTTACTTTGCACCGTAGGATGTTTTCTTTTGATTCTGGAAACGGCTCTCGTTATAAGCGTGCTCCAGCGCGCGCGAACAACGTCGAATTTTGATATATATGGTCACCACAATCTTTTTCAGTCTTGCACTGCTCCTTTTTGGGGAACTTGAGGAAGGGAGGAATGATCATCGCTGCGGGTCTGTATAAAAGGGGAAGGGGACGACTGTCCGGAATTTGCCACGAAAGCCTATACATATGCTTTAAATGGACTATATTCGCGTTCGTCGCGGGCAATTAGGCGGGACAATGGAAGATTTTCCCTAGCACAGTTCGAGATCGCGTTGCAGGTCCGCTTACATTACACAGCGCAACGCAATCTCTTCTCTCTCTCTCTCTCTCTCTCTCTCTCGCTCTCTCTCTCTCTCTCTCTCTCCTCTCTCTCTCTCTCTCTATATATATATATATATATATATATATATATATATGTATGAAAGATGAATCGTATTAGGTATTATAATGTTAATGTATGTATGTATGTATGTATGTATGTATGTATGTATGTATGTATGTATGTATGTATATATATATATATATATATATATATATATATATATATGTATATATGAGCCGAATTGAATTACGTGGACGAGTGTCAAAAGGAGGATATCTGGTTACCGGTTGGCGTTTTCGCCGAAACGTTTACGAGTGCGGTCCACTGCGTTGAGATTTTTCCAGATGATCATGTTTTGACTAAAAGAAATCCAATGTGAATCATGGGCAGCTAAATACATATATATACGCGCGCGCGTAAGTTGTGTGTGCCTCTGTACCTTTCTTCTCTGAGTCCTGCAAGGAATCTCGATATATAATTATATGCTGTTTTGTTTGATAGGTAAGGAACGCGTATCTTCAATTTCCAGATTCACAGAAACGCCTTTTCTAAAATTGACCGCTGAACAGGTCATTTTGTTTGGTTCAATTCAATTGGATACATTTTCAAACTAATAATGTTCATATTTTAATGCAATGTATATTAATTATTCTCGTGTCAATATACACTAATTGCAAACAATAGAGGACATGTAAAAACACGAGCAAGGTCTTTTGTTGAGAGAAATGACCTGCCAAAAATTGCATATCAAATTTATGGTAAAATTATCGAAAAATTTTACTAAAGCTCGTAAACTATTGTAATGATTAGTAAAACTTGAGGAAAGAAATTTATTAGTGTAAATTATTTTTGATTCGTCATAAACAGTTTATACTAAAATATTTTCATGTCTAGATTTTATGACTAGATCAATACTTAAGGAAACAATTTGGTATTGTTGAATTTTCTGTACGATCAATTTTCTAAAATTACAACTTCTTAAAAATTATCTAAAAGTTTTTTTAAATATTCTTTAATTTTTTAAATTATAATGATATAAAAATCAATACTTCTTGAAAAGTTTAGCTTAAGTTCATTATAAGATTGACCCTTTCGCTTCAATTAATATTAAAATTTTAATTAAAATGTATTACAAGCTGAAAGTAGTAAAATCTACCTATAATGAAACTTTATTATTTAAATTAAACTAATGTTGAATTTTACAATTGGAATCTTTACGAAATTTAATCTGAAAATGTTAATCCATAAGATAACATTTATCTTATCATAAGATAAACCATAATGAATTTAACCAAGAGTATTTAATTGATTTTAAAGAAAGTACTATAAATAAATATGTTGCATATATTAGGACTGTAGAGATTCTGAACTTATACAACAAATGTGCGTATATCATGCATCATTTGCAATCCATAATGGATATTTAGGCAAAAAAAGCGTCTTCTTATGCCGAACTGACGGCCTGAAAGCCCAGTTCATTAGCAATAAAGCAATGTATCGGGCGAGAGCTCGTAAATCACACCGAGGCGACGAACTTTTCCGCGTGCTTCATTTACCCCCTCGTCAATATTATTTCTTTGCTTAACGCTTCCCTTCTCTCTCTCTCTCTCTCTCCCTCTCTCTCCCTCTCTCATCACCACCTCTCACCCTTATTTTCGCCCAATTCGAAATCGCCTCGGGAATATAAGCGCCATTATCGATGCTTGCACGCGCGCGCAAACCTACGGGATGGAATATATGCATCCATATACAGGCGCGTATGAAGAGCCGTACATTGCTCATATATGTATGAGCACGGAGTTCGCTTGCAGCACCGGTCCATACAACTCGCACCATCCGCTCGAGGCAACCGAGGCGTCGGTGGAAGCAGCAGGGGCATCATCGTCGCCGCGCGGCGATCATTTCCAAACCTGTCGCCTCGCCTTTCGAGCGACATCGCTCTCGGACCCCCGGCTCGCTTGGCGCGTCCGCGTAAAAGTCCGTATCCAAGAGAAAAGAGAGAGAGAGAGAGAGAGAGAGAGAGAGAGAGAGAGAGAGAGACGCGGCTTAATGGCTCGGAAAAATCGGAATCATCAGCGGGGAGCGCATGAATACGAAATGAGGCGAGATGGTTTTCTATGTCTATGTTTCTTTTGCTCTCCGCTGACTTCTGCTCTATGCGCGCGTGCGCGCATTGCGTCGGTGACGTAAGATCGTCCGCGCAGTTATACTCACTTACACGCGCATTTAGAGGGGTCGGAGGGTACGCGCGGATAGCGTAAGCTCTTGCGCGAGATTGCCGAAGCGGCTCGCATGCTGGGGTCGTCTCGCAAGTGTTTCGCTTGTTGTCGAGATGTGGTTATATGTATGTAATGTGGGTCGGTGTGTGGGTGTATGTCTTGTTCTTTTGCCTCGGCGATCGTGTTCGCGATCGAATCTCCAGAATAATGAAAGATCGGCGCAGTACTAAGGTGTTTCGAATACTTCGGATTCTTCGTCGTAGCTTTAAAGAGTTATTTTTGTTTGAGACGTTTTTTTCTTACCCCAAAAGCATAGACGTCACGTAACGTCTTCTTAACGTGGCTATTGTGCAAGTGTCGGTAAAAAACAGACACTCAAATATACGTGTTACATGAATCTATCTTCGTAAAGCTCGCAGCAGTCCTTTTTGAATAACAATTTTCATTGCTAAACGAATAGGATTTTTAGTAATACTACTTGTCCCAGAAAAGCATATTTTAAAATACACAACACGACCACATTCTTCTTATAAAATTATAAATAATATAAAGGAAAATGACAGAAATACGGTGCTTTGAATAAAAAAACACAACTTAAAGAATACAAAATAATAAATTCATAATTTTATTATTAGATTAATTAGGTACCAAGGATACTTCTATTCTATATATAAAGGGAGAGAGAGAGAGAGAGAGAAAGACAGGGGGGGGGAAGTATTTCATATTTTCAATAAAATATAATATAAATCATATTCTCAACTTGTAAATTAAATGTATAATATCGAAATTTTCATAAGTACTAGAATTGTTTCTTTACTTAAAAAATCCTTTTTTTGATACTTTTGAAATGAATGTTATTCCTAATAAAAAATGCTATATAATAGACTATAGATTTTACTTTTGAGGATATAAACAAACAAAAGCTTTAACGAATATTCGTAAGGGGGTGCCAAAGTGGAATCTGGCGGTCATAATACCACGAGATATAATGGTCAAATTTTCCCCCAATATCAACTGTTACAGTTGTGAAAGACGTAGAAGTTTGAAGTTAGTTTAAAGTATTTTCACAAAAAGGGAGACATTGGAGATGTCCGACATATGAATGTCCTTTATTTTCAAAAAATTAGCGATGACAAAATTCTGCGCAATGCTTTGATACGCATTATTTGCATCAGTTCGCATAACGTCTTAGCATCTATCCTTAGAAGTAACGTCTCAGTATATATTCTACTCCAAGGTTTTGACTTCTCATAATTTTTTCTTCTTTTAATGTGAAACTTACCAATAAGTAATACTAGTCTTTTTAGTTAAAATAAGGCTTCAATAATTTTATGGAGATCGAAAGAAATTAGTCCAATAATGCTTTTGCGGATTTTCTATAATCGTTATTTTAAAGCACGATCAGAAACGAAAACGAGAAAAAAGCTGATTAGCAAAAAGTACTATATATTTATAACAATGTGTAAGAAAATTTATTACAATGTTTTCCCTAATTATTGCAATTATAATAAAAAATGATATAACTCTTCTAAATTGTAGAATACCGTGTAATGACTTTTCTTTTACTTTTAAGTATGTTTTCTCCTTGTAAGAAAAATTAATAAATTTTGTTCAATCGTTTTTCACTCAGTATAACAAACTGAATTAAAATGGAATTCTAATTCTAATGGAATATGACAGAAGATATAGAAAGTTTTATTACGTATTTAAATAATTCCTATACCAGAAAATTATGTGCTCTATTTGGAAATATTTATGTATTTAAATTTTAATAGAAAAAATATTGTAATATTTATTCAATTATTATATTCTGATTACTGCATTCAGTATGTGTTTCCATTTTTACATTAATAAGTACCAGAAAATTAATGTTAAAGCTAAATTTTTAAAAATAATTAGAATTGTTGTTAGTTATTTCTAAAATTAAATTGGAATAAATTAAAATAAAGCCTTTTTGACTTTCAATGTACTTTAATTAAATATGAACAGAATTTCAGTTAAGTTTTATCTATTGTGATGAATTTAAATTTTACGGTTTTAAGCCACTAGTCAGACTACATTTTCATAGCTGTAACTACTTTTGTAAGTGGAATATTTATCCTCTACTACTTTAGCAGTAAATTAATTACAATATTTTCAACAACATATGCAACATTCTAAAGTATATATGTATAATTTATATATTCTCTTACCTGGACTTGAACTTGAAAATGTGTTTTTCGACGGCGAGAAACCTGCAACAGAAAAATGAGAAAAATTTTAATTACTCTAAAAGTCGTAATTCGGAGCGAGAATGTTGAGCACTATCCTAACATTATAGTTGTTCATAGAGTTTAACTAGCAAATACGTGAAAAAAGAGAAAAGTTAAAACAGCATTTTGGTTATAAATGGATATAATTTAATTATTCTCCCTGCTTTAATGGAGGAATTTTGAAGAGTTACATTTAACGAAGCTTGCTATTAATGAATGAAAACTTTTATCGCCCGCAAACGAAGCACTTTCGTTGCGAAAATCGCAGTTCAGCGTATACTATATATATATATATATATATATATATATATATATATATATATATATATATATAATATTCCTCAGTCAACAAGGACTTGACGAAAAATTGAAGCACAAATTGAGTTATGTGCACTTATATATTTCGAGCTATTTTCAGCTCGATGTTTCTCCTACTTTTGCGCTCCTTGTTTTATGTAAAAAAAAGTATCGTTTGACGAGCTCGGTTTTGCGGAATACTCGCGCGCATTCCTCGTTAGTAAAATTCGTAATTGATAAATATTATTCATTAAACTAAACCAACAAATATTTTCTATTTTTTAATGAGTTTATAAATACTTTTGTGATAAGAAGGTAAGAAATTGTAACTATATAATAAATTGGAAAATAATTATTATATAAGAAGAAACGAAAATACTAATCTATCATAACAATAATCTTTTATTTCCATTTCTATGATTTTTTTGGAAGCCTCTTTACAATCTCTATAAAACCTTCCATCGATAATATTCAATATATTAACTGCATTATAGATTTTATATGCATTTCTAGATTTAATTTGAATTAAAAATTTATTTATTATAATGAATCGCATAACTATTCGTATATCTTGATGATTGATTCCGTATATTATAACATATATTTCTCTTTTCAACTCCGTTTTTAATATATTGAATTATTCCTGTCTTACGCAAGAACTAATTTTTTGCGAAAATCACTTTGTGATGAATATTGATAAATCTATTTGATTTTTCCCATAATTTTGACAACGATAAAATTTTTTTTTTTCTGAACTTAAGTAAGTTCTTAAGAACCCGTCATGTTCCAATTGTTCTTTTGTCCAATTCTATAATTTTTCTAATTGTTTTTTGGACTGCAGTGGTTTCTTTACTATGCTTCGATTTTCACTACATTCTGTACAAAGCGTCTGATAGAAAGTTCATCGTTACGTACTCAGAATTGAAAAATTTCAATTTTTTAATTTTCAATTAAACGAAAAGATATTTTATTGATGCTCTCATATATTACAGTCTGCATTTTAAAATTTCTCTCTAGAATTTCTGTAAACATATTTCTCGTTTGGATTAAAAAAAACGGGAAATTCAACCTTTTTCCCTTCACCCTGGAAAGATCCATTTGAAAATAAAACCTATCAGTATATAAGAAAAATACAGAAAGCTATCCAATGAGGACGGAATCTTCGATAAAAACGGAAGACGAGGGAGGGGTTGGTCGACAAAAGAAAATCGATAATCGCGAAATTTCGAGATAACTCGCTCGCCCACCTCCCTCCCAAGTAGTAACAGCAGCACACACAGCCTAGCTATATGCGAAGGACAATTATGGGAGGACTGGTATTGGTTCGCATCCCTTATATATATATATATATATATATATATATATATATATATATATAGGCGCTGGCCTTATTAAGTCGTCTTCTAACTCTCCTTTCCTTCCTCCCTGTCTCTTTCTCTGTCTTTTTAATAAAGTCTTAAAGGAGTGTTCCGGCTCGGATTCAAGGCGAAGCACAGAAAGAGCGAGAGGGAGAAGGAGAAAGAGCGAGAGAGAGAGAGAGAGTGAGAGAGAAAGAGGCAGAACTCACCCCCACGCGCACAAGATTACCGGGGCTCGCATTCGCAGCAGCAGCAGCAAGCTCGAGAGAAAAAGGAGGGCTCCGGATTTTCTCGCGTTCCTGTTTGCCCTCTCTCTCTCTCTCTTTCTCGCTCACGCAGATGTACTATATATATATATATATATATATATTCACAACCCCCTAGATCTTGGTGCGGCGGGTTGAGTCGGTGTGGGAGGTGGGGAGAGAGATAAGGCGTCGAGCCTTCGACAGCACTGGTGGTGGTAAGTGGAGAAAAGGAAGAAGGCGCGGAAGAAGCCGCGTGCTCTCGCGCACACCTTATTCGAGCAACTTTAATGGTGGATTCCCTTTTGCGACGCTACACGCGCTGATGTATACATGAGATTATGCGAGGAGGACGAGGGTGTAATACAGATGCGCGTATTCGCGTGTATACGTTTCTTAAGCGCGTTCCTTTTTTGCCTCGTATCTTTTAAAACAGGTTAATTTCAATGCCTCGCTCAGAAATACAGAGGTATACAAGTAAAGATATTCAGCAAAATCTTCGTCATTCACATACATATATGGTCGACTTTAATTGCATAAATGGAAAATTATTAATAAACATTTTCACATTCTACTGGCAGCTTGAGAACGTTCCGTGTTCGTGTGAGCGGGTCGTTGCTTTATTTCTATTCGACTTCAATGCTGGCCGACCTCACCTTAGTTTACAAATTTGAGATTTATGAAAATGAAATATATATCAATTTTCATAATAGACAAAAGTAATTCATTTGACAAACATACATTAAATAGCAATGTTCAAATTTATCAATAATTTTAATAGTATCCGCGCAGTTTACGCGTAAAAGAATAGATAAAAAATAGATTATATTTTATCGCTGTTCACCTAGGATACAGCTCCAAGAAACTATTTTACCCTAGTAAGAGGATCTGGGCATTCTCAATTTGTTTGTTTTTTTGAAATGCTAAATCCTAATTCGTTGAACATATTGCTCTGACACAGCGGGAATTTTTTACATTTGCAACAACTCAAAGCTAAACTAGGGATTCTCGCTGTCGTGATTTTATGCATTTGGAATTTGTGGGTTTATGATCTGTACGTTTGAGGTTTGTGATCTTTAGGCTTACGACTTTGTCGTTTTTTAGGTATAGGTGGTTTGTTATTTGTATTATATATTATAACTCCTAACATGCGATAAGAAAATATTCAAGGATTGCTTTTAGCATTTAATAAACAATTATAATAATAAAAAATGTTACTTTCTTTGCTCTTTTTTAGATCTGGATCTTAATCTTTTCGGATACTTTGGACAATGACTTATTTAGTTATTTCAGATTTATCATTAGATATGATTCAAAGAAATGATGAACTAAAAATGTTGTAACAATGATTCACGTTCTCTCATTTGGTTGAGTCATTTCTTTTTCGGCACAAAAAATTTAAATATTACGTATGAAATTTGAATATAACGTACCCTTCATATCGTCACAAACAAGTTTTGAATTTTCCGAATATTTTATATAATAATGTTTTTCTTAATAATAATCAATAACATTTAATAATGAAATTAATAAGTTCAGAATGTAAATTCCTAGTAAGTTATAGCTAATTATTTTATAATTTGATCAGTCTAAGTCGTTTTCATGAAGAAATGTTTGTTTCGGCATTATTTTTTTACATTTTCAAATTGGATGATGGCCAGTATAATATTGGAACGATATTACATACATTTATTATTGAAAATATTGAAGAAGATTAATAAGCTTGGATATAATGTGAACTGTCAGTAGTAACAATAAATCCCCCTTACTGAAAGAATTGATTAATGATTGAGTTAAGTAAATATTTTAAAATTGAAAACATCGGTTTTTAGGGAAACGAAAATTAATACCGATTCCGATAGTTTGAAAGAAACTATATGGTCATTTATATATCACTGTACAATTTACAGAGAAAAAAGCATGAAATCTATATCAGTTTGAATGAAACGATTAATATACCGTTTCCTTATATTCTATACGCATATATCCCAAATTTCATTATTCCCCCGACATCGACAGTTCGAGAGCTCGTCTCAATATAATAACCAACCAAGTTGGCACATTGTCACGATTTTCCGCACAATGAACTCCGCGGGCAACTCGGCCGTAATTCGATACATTAGCCCGGACGATCTCCAGTATACTTACATCGAAACTTTTCCATCCGATCTCTCTCTCTCTCTCTCTCTCCATTCCCCTCTCGCGTTATTTTCAGCCACTCTCGCGGCTCATACATAGCGGCACGGGCAGTAATAGCGCGTCTATAATATACGCCATAATAGAAAACCGCACCGCATCGGGGCGAAATTGTTCACTTAATGGAATCCGAATCGCGCGTGTGTCGCCTCGGATCCGGCCTCTTGTCCCTATTCTCTCTTTTGAAATTCGAACGCGCCTCCCCTGCTCCCCGCCATCAGAGCCCCCGGATCTCGTTTAATTCCCTTTCATTCCATGCGATATTCTGTTACGTTGCACTTTATTACGACGTCGACGCGTGGAATTTTAATCGGCAATGATACTTGGAAAATTTCTTCCCTCCGCGCAGAGCTCTTTTTCGATATATATATAGTATAAGTTATATATAGTAGTATACAATGGATGGCCATTTCAATAAAGACGAAAATTGACCTACTAATTGCTGAAACCTTATCGTTTCCTTCAACCTTTTATCTATAATAGTTTTATACTTTAGTAAAGTATATTCTATGAAAGGATCAGAACGTGTGTATGTTTTTGCTGTCTAGCCCATATGTGTGTGTGTGTGTGTGTGTGTGTGTGTGTGTGTGTGCGTGTGTGCCTATAGTTTATGTTTCAACCTATATTATTGTTAATATTATATTAATTTAATAATCAAAGAATTATTAATTATTGTAATTAAATAATAAAAAATAATACAAATTTTAATATTATAGACAAAATGAAGAGGTATTTTATATCAGATTTTGTATTATTTGTATGCAAAAACTTAAAAACATTTTTTAAGTTCATTCCTCTAGTTTGAAGTTTTTAATTATCTTTCACATTCCAAGAATAGTTTTTCTCATTTTTAAATATAATATATTTCTTATCTTTTCAATAATAGAATGATATGTCAGGCTAAGATTTGATTGAATTCACTGACTAATATTGCTTCGATGGACAGGTATAAAAAATTCAATTTCAAATATAAAAGAAACGATTATTCAAATGTGCAAGACATTATACATCACTCCAACTTAAAATGAGAACTTTAAGATAATTTTTCGGATCCTGTAATGTAAAATATCATTCAACACAAATAGGCAGATTAATTATTGCCCACATGAAATTTATCTTCTTCGTTTTATTCGGGTGTAAAATATCTTACGAGAAAAACAAACAATTTCTACAACATTAATGAAATATAATATTAACATCTTAAAAAATTTTTAATTCTTTGTTCACAATGATACTAGAAAGAAAACTAAAAATAAAAATAAAGATTAAAAAAAATTCTTGAAGGGATAAAAAATGTTTTGCCTGTAAATCGCTAATTCTTTGGTAATTATCGTAATTTGAATGTAATATTGATCGTTTTGTTTCAAAAATAGAAGCTCATATCTCTGCGGAACGAGAAATAGTGGACCTACCAAAATCCAAAAATTGAGAGGGAATCACGGGCGTTTTTCTGTTTCACGTAAACGGCAAGAATCTCTACTCTATATATATATATATATATATATATATATATATATATATATATATAGGTGCGCTGCCCGGATGAGAGAGGAAAACGGAGACGCACGGGGAAAAATAGGCGGAGTGCAGTCTACGAAAGGTAGTCCATTGATTGAGCGAGCACGGGGCGCGGGAGTAAGGGGGAGCCCACTTCCTAGATCTCCCGTTACCTCGGCGCGGTATTTTGACAGGACTGCATTGTCGCCGGCCGGCTAAACCCCATTGACCCTATTATTCGGCTATTAGTATTATGTTCGGATTTGCGGTTACCAAATCCCTCGATCATCCGCGGCGCGCCCCGTGCCCCGCCCCTCCTTGCTCTCCGTACACGATGTGTATATATATATATATATATACTTGTATACAGTACACGAGCAGCACACACGTCTCGGCGTCGACTCGGCTCCAATCTCGCTCGCCCCCTTTTCGCACTAGCGCGCTATTTTAACCTCCTACAACTCCTCCTTCTTTTTCTGTATTTTTCTTATCACCCATTCGTCACCGATAGCTTGCGCTGTGGGGGGACTTATGTGCATTAAGCTTGCCCGCCGGCTCGCTTTTTCCTTTTCTCGTGTGAAGAAAGGAAAGATAGTGAAAAATAAATCGTTGGAGATATGAGAAACAGTGTTTGAAATGTTTTTTCTAACGAGTCATTTACGATAAAATTTTCTAGATGATTTCCATTCGAAAAGAAAGAATTCCTCCCATTGATTTTTTGTATGCTAAATCTGAAATTCAGTCCTAATCCCTGAATTGAAATTGGTTTTTGCAATTTCGTAATTTAAATGTGTAAGAACAGCAAAGTTTGCAGATATTTCAAGGTATCATGGAATTCTTTCTTATACTTACTCAAAAAAACTATTAACATTATTCCTAAGTGTTAACACTTTTCAATTCTATTGATTATGCTTCAATAACTCCATTTTTTGAGATATCTATTATTTTAATATATATATATATATATATATATATATATATATATATATATATATATATTTGCCTTTATTTACCACATTGGTCTCATACCAATCGATGCCAATAATATAAGATTCGATTGTCCGAAGCCAACGAAAACAGAATAAGTCACCAAATTCACAGAAGAAACTGCCGAAAAACTAGTAACTTAGGGCCAAGAACGACGGAGAGAGAGAGAGCAATTGACTTCGCGGTCGTGCGCCTGAAACGCGCACCATTATAATGCGTTTCCCGAAGATCTGCTCGTCGAGGATCTGCTCGTATAAGCTGCCACTTAATCTCAGGGAGAGAGAGGCTGAGAGAGAGAGAGAGAGAGAGAGAGAGAGAGAGGGAGGGGGTGTGAGCGTGCACGGCATACATGCATGCAGTGCCCAACATCATCGTCGCGCGCGCATCCCTCAAAATCCTCTTATTCCTCTTCTTATATGTTCCGTCGCTAGCGCGCGAGCGCGCGCGTGCTCGCTCCAGATCCGTCGCCGCTACCGCCCGCCACGCTTTGTTGTACGCGTCGTTGAGCCACTTTCATCCGAGCTTTGTCTCACCTTCTTGTTCTTTTCCTCTTTTTTCTCGCCTCCGCTCGTTTAACGAGAACAGCCCTAATAGACGGAAATTATGCGCCGGTCGGATATTTGCAAAAGTCAGACAGGCAAAATGGTTGGAAATGGCTGTGGCTCGAAAAAATTGCAATTATTCAGTGTATTTTAATGGATCCGATTTTTATCTAAGGAAATCTAAAGAAATCTAACGAAACGTAAATGATTCTCTTAAAAATGAATCGAATGAAATATTAAAAATAATATTTCAACCTCGTTTTTTATCCTATATTTAATGTTTATAGTATAGATTTATATTTATGTTGCTGTGAATAACATAATCTGTATTTAAAATCTTATATGAAAAGTCTTGTAATTAGGTGAAATTTTTCTATACTATACATATAGTATTCATTTATATACATTATATATACAGTATATACCAAAACTCCTTTTAGCTAAACTTATATTATATTTGTAATCATTATTAAAAAATTATAATTTGTGGCTTGCAGTCCAAAACTAAAAAAAATATGTGTTCCCTAATCAAATAGTCGTGCTGATAAAAAATTTTAAAAACACTTATGTTGATTGTTTTTAGACAGATTAATAAATATTTGTTAGTTAAAAATGCAATGAAAAGAAAATTAACTATAGACTTGATTGATAATATCCAATTCTTAATTAGGTATAAGGCGTTATTATATTTATGTAACGCTGAAGTGAATCCTACATTGAATTCAAAGCTACATTGAATTCAAACTCTGGATATACTTAAATACGTGTCCATTTTTTACACTACTTATAGAATAAAAAGAGTGCTAGACCATCAGTCCATTTGTTTTGATTTTTTTTTATTAATTTGTAGCTACAGACCCAGACAATGATAGTAGAGTAAAAAGAATTGTAAATCGTACAATTACGTAAAAATGAAAATTGTTGGACGCGATAAAATAAGAAAAAGGAACCATTTATTAGAAATGAATATTATCATTGAAGATGATAAAATAAAACAGTACATCTTAAAAATATATTTTTATCGATTCGATGATTAGTATATTTTTTTATTTCAGAACAACAAATAGACGAGACAATCAAAGTTTAACAATGAACCGTCAGTCAGTCTAAAATTTATTTTCTAGACATTGAAAATATTGTCAGTCTGTAATGAGATTGTGATTTAATATCTGCATTTTATAATAAATGAAAATTACTTTAATTCCAGTTCCACCCGTGCAGAATACGAAGATGCTTGTGCTATTGAAAAATCCTTTGTTATAAAATCAAGAATTATTGCTTATTATCTTTATATATTTGTATGTAAATATTTGTATGCTAGAAATCCAGCCTTTCACAAAGGAATGAAGATTTTATTTTTGTTTAATTTTTAAACATAATTCCATCCCTTAGGAACACAATCGGATAGATTTTTGTCCAATTCTAAAATACTTGAATTAAAAATATAATTACTAGAATATAATTACTGGAATACTATGTATTCCATATAAACAAATAAATTAACTATATTCTTTTCATTCTATTAAGAAACATTACATTCGAAGTAAAAGTAAGAATAGTACTTTAAAGTAAAAAAATTGCTTTGTATGTTTATCCAACAATACGCCATGGTACACCCCATAAGTACCCTTTAGAACTTTAGTGAAAAAATAATATCAAATTTGAAAGAAATGCATTATTGTTATTTTAAATAGGCCGAAACAAACTTTGTCCGAATATTGAGATAAGAATTGTGTTTCATCCCCCGCGCTATTTCAATGGCAGATTGAATTTTTTACTGTACTATTGTTACATCTTATTAGACACAGGACTTGAATCGTACTGTACGCGTTATCTCATGGTACAATATACTTAAATAATATACCCTGCCCCTCCCGCGACACGTACACTCATACGCAAAATTCTCTTTCTCTCTTTCTCACTTCCTTCGATGGGCATACTGTCTGTTTATTCTGATTTTATAGTTTCATTTTATTTGAACTTTAATTGAGGCGAGCCTTGTATAGCAAGTGATCTTCCAGAACATCACCCAATACAAATACACTTTTGTGAAACGAAATATTCATCCCAGGCATATCCATCCATCTCTCGTGTACTCGTGATCTCCCTCTCTCTCTCTCTCTCTCTCTCTTTCTCTCCCTACCTCCTTCTCTTACCCATACATACACTGACATACCCTTTCCCATTCCATGAATTGAGAGCACAGGGATCTAGGATATATGCAACAACGTATGCGCAGTGCAAGTGTAGTTGAGCTGCACGTACAACCCAGTAACGATCACCGACTAATTTGTGTGAGAGTGCATGTTGGTGTCTGTGTTCATGTGTGTGAGAGACCGATTTGTATGCGTCCTGCACACATTCTCGCGAATTTCAACTCCAACCCCCTCTACCCAACCCTCGCGCGAGCCCACGCCGGTTCGAGGTGTGAACTCGCCCACAGACGCGCGCGCGCACCCTCGAGTCCGGAGCACTCTTCATACGGAGGAGGGCGGACGCCGGGGCGAGAATGAGAGACAGAAAGAGGGAGAAAGAGAGGGAGAGAGAAAGATAGAGAGAGAGAGAGAGAGAGAGCCACAGTATGCGCAAGAGTGAGACGCGTGGTGCGCGTGTTACAATCGAGGTGTTGGACTGGAAATCCATATACCAATTCCAACGACTGCCCTTACACGACGCTTCTCGCTACTTCTTACGTGCGAGTGCAGGGCGCACTCGACTAAAATTCGCGCTCGCGAGCATTTGTTTCTCTCGTGTATAGCGATATACCTAACTATATACGTATATATAGGTTATATATACATATATATATATATATATATATATATATATATAGGTTATATGTATATATATATATATATATATATATATATATATATATATATATATATCGCTTGCACAGCAGAATTGGCTCGCGATCTTGAAGTGAACGTCAGCCCCGTTCTCTCGCGCTTCACTCGGATGAACACGGTTCTATCCTTCTCTTGCATACACGCTTCTTGGACTTAGGCATTTTTTGGTGGCAGTATTTTACCTTGAACCCCTATATTTTGAGTCCACAAAAGACTGGAAGCGAGGGCGAGATACAGCGCAATATATTTAAGAATTTGTTTTATGCCACAGTGCTTGTTATTCGCGTTATGATATCTTACGATATCGTTTCTATCTCGTATGGTTTCTTAAGTTGAAAAGTACGCGGAAGACAGGGATGGACTGTTCAAGATTTGAGGTTAGGTGCATGCATATAAAAGTATTGCTTAAATCTTAAACACATGGAATTCAGAGTTCGAAAAACAAATTAATTATTTATTTAAAATCGTCTTTGAATTCTAGTAAGAAATCTAATATATTTTTATATTATTGATATTAATTTTTAATTTTTAATAAACGTTTTATCGATTTCGAAAAAATAATAAAAGAATGTAAATTGCAGTTAGTAATATTCGCAGCACAATATTATTGACATGCAGAACGTATGTATCCTATTTTCTTCATACATATACATTTAGTAAATATCACCCTATCCAAATTAATCTCCTCTAAACAAATCAACGAAAAATGAGCCTAGAACAGCCGAAAAAATATTATAACGATCGAAATTGCCGCATCGTCTCGGATCTTCTGCATTGTATACCTCGCAGAATTTTAGTCGAAAAACATATAAAATTTATAAAGATATATATATATATATATATATATATATATATATATATAGTGTGTACATATGTATGTATATACACCCGGTCGATGCTGGAAGAGCGTGACGAGAAATTCGCTCGATGCCCCGCGCTGTCCCTACAGCCCCCCCCCGCCCCTGTCGTCGAGGGCAGCACTGGAGGCTGCTGGAGCCACGGTAAGTACGGTAATGGACATAGTTTGCCGGTAATGTCCGAGACTAATTCCCGTGTTATTTCATTAGCGTCCCGCAGTAGCAGGTCCCGGGGGTGGGGGGTGAGGGTCGGGAGCTCGCCCAAGGGAGAACGACGCGGTGGCGCAGGATCGAGTTTGCACCGCTGCAGCGCGCGCATGGGTCGTGTACACACACACACACACACACACACACACACACACACACACACACACACACACACATTTATTATATATATATATATATGCATGTACATGTGCAGTGTATACAATGCGGACGCGTAGAGCTGCGTGTTGGAGGCATCGAGGTAGTTTTTTTGAATTTGTCTTGAGGTAATTTTGATTCGGTCAAGTGACTATGAATGAGCAGTAAGAAAATCCAGGAAATCAGAAATTTTGAAATTAGAGTTTGTATTAATACTTCTAGTGTCTGATAAATTCATCGCCTTTTTTATATTTTTTATCTCTTCCGGCGTATTTACCTTTCTTTTTACATTAACTATTTAGAAGCTCTGTTTGATAGAAAAAGAATTCGTTTTTTGATATGTAAATTTTTCTACAATAGTTACAAAGAAAACTCCTCAGCATACAATCATCGAATTCAGAATTTTAACTTGAAATTACGAGTTTTGCACGTATCTAGCAAAATTTGTTCCAAGCGTTTTTCATCCATTTCCGCGGGGTCTTAAAGTTTTTCACGAAAATCCTCGAGTCTCCTTCTCTCTCAACTTCCTCGAGCAGCTCGAGAAAGCTCGCCGCGTTTGCACGAAAAGCTTCAAGTTTAAGAGATAACGGCAGGAGAGAGAAGGCTGGGAGGAGAGCAGGTCTCGGAAGAAAATCTCTTCCGCCCTAGAGGCGCGGAAGAGAGGCTCAGTTTATCCCGCTCTCGGCCGCGGTGTTCGCCTAATAATGCGCGCGCGCGAGACGGCCGACGCGCCTACCCGAGCCACTCGCCTCTCCTCTTCTCTTGAGGTCTCTCCCGTGCTATATACACGTTTGTATATATATATATATATATATATATATATATATATATATATATACATACCCTCCCTCGCATTTCACTCGGCTTCTAGGGGTCACGTCGGCCGAACGGGGTGCGAGAAATTTATGGAACTGCGCCCGATGTTATATAAACGGACCGGCAGTGAAAAAGGGACATCGGACTATTATATGCTCGTGTGAAAAGACAGGGGGATTGTGGAGGGGAGGGGCAGGCGTACGAGGGTGGACGCCGATATTTGTCCGCCGAAAGCCGCGATTACGATCGATTACGACTGTGTGCGGATTTGTCTATGGTCGAAGCGACAACGATATAAGTCAGATATAATATATATATATATATATATATATATATATATATATATATATATATATAGTACGTACACGAGCGCGAAATCGGAGGCAGCGACGGCGTGTAAGCGAGGACTAATGAGGCCAGATGTAAGATTGAATTCGCCATCCGTCCGTGGTCTAATCGATATACCCAATGAGCTTGAACCTTATGAATTTCGATGAGCTGTCCATTTGTATCTTTATCTGTTTGTATCTTTTATCTATAGCTTTTGTGGTTCATGCGTATCAATACATATATCTATTTAAATCTGTACTATCGTTGCTCAGATAAGTCGATACTCATTACATTATAGTATATACTCGTAATTGAAATCAGTAAAAAACTCGTGAAGTTATGTGTATGCAGAGTTAGTACGTTTATCAATAGAAACCTTTATACTCAAAAAGCTAATTAGTATATATATATTGTAAATTTAATTTATTGTTCATTTGGAATGGAATTACCTATTTTCTACAAAAATATGATAGGAAGTAATACTCAAAATCGGAGTTAAATGAATGGGAAAAAGAGTCATAAAGTAAACTTATGAATTTGCTTCTAATGATTGGAAAACATTCTATAATGATATATAAAACGAAATTTTTTTTTGTTTTCTTCATGTAATAAAAAAACGCAACAATTAATCTGTATGAATATCTATAAGTATCATTCTTTTATACCTTAAGTTAATTGAATATTTAGTATTTAAAAAAAATTATTATTATTCTTATCGTCCATGATATTTTAAAATTTAAGAAAAATTTCCTGAATGCTCAATGTTCTTTCCATTTTCTACTGATTTATTTCCTTCATTTTTTTCTGAACCATTTATTCATATTACTGAAAAGAATTCTAAAAAGAGTAATATTATAGTCCATCATTCAAGCCACGTAAATTTTGTCATACTTTTCTTTATTAAACAAATTCATTATCTATAGTATCTATGCGCTATAAAGCTTCGTTCAAACCACATTCACCGTAGTGCTACTATATTAATTTGTCCATATCAGAATTACTGCCAATACTGTCCCTTCGTCCAAAACTGACTCTCTTCCGTGAAAAATGTAAGCAGCATCTCGATATAGATTTCAGTCGCAGCAGAAGTTTCAAACCGATCACTCGAACGAGATTACCGCGGATTAGCGCGGACTGCGCCGCCAACGCGGGGGCGCAAGTAATGCGAATCGGCGCGTGGGGGGTATGGGAAAAAATGCGCGAGGGTGAGATGATTGGCGTCGAGACGATTATATGGGGTACCCGCAAGGGCGGCGAGAAAGGGGGGGGATTGAGGAAATAAGCCGAGAAAATCATTTCCAGCCACGGCAGACGTATATATATATATATATATATATATATATATATATATATATATATATATACATTTACGCCAAACGTTCTGCTCTCAGTCCCCTCAAAAATTGTATACGCGCGACATGGCGCGCATATTGACTTGAATACGGGTATTTGTGTATTGGCAGGTATTTTCTACCGCTTACATCGAACGCTTCTAGATTATATGAAGAACATTATAATTTTGCGTATTGGGAATGTTTGCACATATATGCCAGGATTGCTTCAATGCTGAAATTATAATTATTCATTTTATTAACATAAATTTAAACTGTTGGCGTACCTTGACATTACAATTATCGCTAATACATATAATGCTTAATAACGTACTTGTCGAAATTCGCAACGAAATTCACGTTTTCAGAAGTCATGGAATACATAATACACTACAGCAATATACTATACATACCTATATATACATATTCAATGTATATCTGCAACGAAATTCGTTGCGTAATAATTACATATAATAACTTGAAAATTATTCAGAATCGTGCGAGCTCGCAGCGGGAAAATTGATTAATATATGTACTTGCGCGAAACGTCACCACCGTTATTCAATGCACCAACGTTCTGCAACTCCAATGAGAGAGAGAAAGATTGAGAGAGACAGAGAATGAGAGAGAGAGAGAGAGAGAGAGAGAGAGAGAGAGAGAGAGAGAGAGAGAGAAGTGAGTGAGGTAGGCGAGACAGACTGGCGCGCGCACGTGATTAACTCGGAAAAATCCATCTGCGCGAATTCCTCTTGGATCACGCCCCCCCCCCCACCGAGTTCGCGCCACTCTTTTCCCGCGCCTCCTACCCTCCTGCGTTATCCAATTATTCTAAGTTGTTAAGGCGAGTTAGGACGCTTAAGGGACTAAATTAAGACATTCCACGCGACAAATCTCCCAAGAATCTCAATTAACTCTGGGAAGTAGAGAGGTTCGGGGGTGCGCGGAGAAGGGGGAGGGAGGGGCGGGCACGGATGCCCAGCGGCACGGTGTGCTTTAATTAACTGTTTAATTTCATTTAATTTGCGCTCGCATTTGTGCGAGAGGAGGCTCCGGGACCGAGCGCCGGCGTCGCTCTCGCTATCTTTATCTCTGGCTACCTCTCACACTTTTCTTCTGTCGCTCCTCCCGCGTTTTCCCGAGAAAATAAGAGGGCTATATTATAGTTCTACTATATATAAATATATATATATATATATATATATATATATATATATATATATATATATATATGTAGCGTTGTAGAACGGGAGGATAGGCATTGCACCGAAGCTCGTGAATGTTTTTAAATTACGTACGCTGTGAGATTTCCATTAATCTATTAGTCTCGATATTGTTATATATATATATATATATATATATATATATATATATATATATATATATATATTCTAAGATATGAAAATCTTTTATTTCATTTTTTACCTCTTACGCATATATATGTATGAAGAGGATATAATTTTAATTTTTTCATTAATCGCACGATATGGAACGGACATTAAGTTGATTATCTGTATAAAATACAACAAGGAGAATGTGTCCTAGATTAACAATAAACTCTCATATTCTTGAAATTTCTAATATCATATTAATTAGAGTTGTCTTTATATTGTATATTCCATGCATTATGTGGTTGAAAATATGGTATAGATAATTTCAACTTTTTGATAACATAATTTTATTATGGTAAGTGCAAAAAATACAATTTCATGGGTGAAAAGAATTCTTCTGCTTTTTAGTCGTAGTGTATAATACTGAAGTGGAGTGATAGCTTATTATTAAACAAAATAAAATTAATGTGCAGTTATAGAACAGAACAATCAGAAGCAAATATTTAATTAAATGCATACCACCTTACAATTGTAAAAAATTCTATATTATAGGACTTGAATTTTCTATTAATACAATTTTTTCTCCGCCTTAATCCAAGTTTTTTGCAAAATAAAAATAATGTTGTATAAGTCAAAAAAAAATAATAAACCGAAATGGGATTGAAGATTACGAATATATACAAATAGATCACTATAGCTTTTGGTTTTTCTCATTCTTCATTATTTTTATCAAATACAGAAATACGAAAAAATTATCTACAATTTAATAGAGTTATATCGTGAAATTTTCGAATGCCTATATATTTATATTAATTGAGGGTGAAAGACTAATCCGATAGACACACGTGCCGGTATTTTACGCATAGAGGGTATGAAATAAAACGTTCCTGAAAGGACGTCTACTATTAAATCGTCTCAGTAGGTGATATTGAAAGGTCATAACGAAGAGCTTTACGTATTTCCATAAATGTTT